>JAQIWN010003402.1:0-13223 GCA_034699025.1 Entomobrya cf. arborea Gr-Col-00668
GTGGAAAGCTCGATAATACTTTTCTTCTACTTACCACTAATACAAACATATATTGGATGCATCTCTTGTTCCAAGTCCAACATTTCTGTTGAAAAATTACAGTTCAATCCTCGCATTACAACATTTACGTTTCATTTGCTGGCCAACAATTTTGAAGGGACAATAAAAGCTCAAAAAACTTGGAGGAACATAAACTTTCCATTGAATAATTTAGGCGCTACATGGGAACCAACATCTTTCTATCATAATGTACCATATCACTTATGTGATACCAAATTCGTTAACTTCATCTTACCTGAGTATAAATTTCCTCCGACTGAACAACAATGCGCCATCTCAACTTTTACAAGCCGACAAAACTGCACGGATTCTTGTCATTTAAAAATGCAATTTGAGCTTATATTAGGCTATTCTCATTTTGTGTATCCAAGACTTCCGAAGCCATTGACGTTTGGTGCACAATTTGACCGAATTCAATATTTCATATTACTAGATCTCATGGAATCTTCAATGGTAAATAATCCCTCGACTTCAAACTTTGCAGCCTTTACATCGCCTTTTTCGTATTCAATTTGGATTACTTTAGCAGCTGCACTTATTTGTATAGTCACACTAACAAATAAAATACTTTACAGAAAGAATAAACAATTGTGTAAATTTCGTTTTACATTTTGGATGCTATCTGCTCTCGTAGAACAAGAAGTTTACTTACGACTTTTTCGTATTAACAAAAAAGTAGCAATACTTATTTCAACTTGGGTATTCACCTCAGCAATTCTCCGAACACTTTACACATCAAATATTTACGCAAGTTTGAGTAAAGGTTTTACACCAACAAATCTACCCATTAGTTTTGAGGATCTTTTCAAGTCGGTTAACTCGAGTTTTTATTCAGAAACCGAAACTTCACAAAAGACCACAATATTCATGGAAACCGACCTATCATATAATATACATGAAGTGTTGGAACGAAGTGTGATGTCTCAGTTTAAACTACGGTCTAACATAGTATCAGACTTAAAAGTTTTAGATTTTCGAAATAACGTAACATCGTGTGTTAGAAACATTTCAAGTGCCAAAAGTGTTAAGTGCACCCATTTTGCAATGTTTTTTGAAAGAGATATAACCGAATATTATCCAGAAAGCTCTAAATGCGAGACAAATAATCGGATTGCATTGTTATATAGCTCAATTGGATGGCGATACCTTACTAGTTTACGGTTTTTAAAGCCCGTAATGCAAGCAATGGGTAATCGAATAGTTATAGAACCTTCAGTCAATCAACAAGCGTTGTTTACTCAATACTTTCTTTGGTTCACTCACATGCAATACTATTTTTTGAATGGGTTTCAATCTAACTTAGCTCATTTAACAGAGTCTGGCATTTACGACCGTTATAGAAACCATTATGACGAGTATGTACAAAAGCAAGTGCTACTGAAATTTGATGCTAGTAACAAAAGTAAAACTGAGCAAATTAGTAGTTTATTCTCGAAAAGTGCAACTAATCTAAACCAGGAAACGACATCATTTACCTTTGAGGCAGCAAATATGGAAGCTGTAAAAGTTGTAACTTATATGTGGATTTTATTTTGTGCAATTGCTACATGCTTTTTGGTCTTAGAACATGTGGTTAAATATATTTAAATGCAGTACAACTGTCAGGAAATCGATTTACTTGAAAACATTACAGGACCATATTATTCAATTGTAATTTATTTTACTGGGACATTGTGTGAAATTCTTTTATCTAAGCAGTTTACGTTTGAAGGAAACTCTGGAGTAAACATATATATTCAAATATTTCTGTATTTCTAATTTTAGACATATTTTTAACAACAAATTCGTTTGCTCAAGGAGGTTTTTTTTATTGATTTATTACATTTTTTCATTTTCTTATTCTATCCGTTTGTTATTTAAGTACTTCTATTCATATTTTAAGTTTTACCGTGAATGATTATGCTTAAAATTCAAACTTTTCAGTAAAAAACTAATTAAATGGTTGATAGACTATCTATTTTAAGATAATTATTACTCAAAAGAATAGTGCGTACAATGTACATATCCATTTACTGCTTGTGACATAACAATTTAGCAAAGCCAACTTCCTTCGTATTCTAAAACAGCTTTTTAAAATCAAGTAGTCTCAAGGAAAATTTTTCTGCAATTCTTTAGCTACTTACTTTTCTCAGTTTGGTCACGAAATTCTACAGTCGGCCTTGTAGCACTTCCCATTTTTAAGCAACTGTTTCTAAAATATGTAGAGTCCTTTGCTGGTCCAATGGACTGTATTTTAAGTCCGTTCTTTTTTAAATAATGCATATTTCTAGATTCATATGAATGTCCACTAAAAATTAGTGTTGAATTAGCTAACTTCTCCCCACAGTCGTCCTCATAATAAGCCATTAACTCATTTCCATGATTATTTATAGACCAGTACTGCATGTGTTGCACATGCTTTTCAGTATTTATACATTGGCACACATCATTATAACTCTTCACAACTTTTGGTTTCTTCATCCATCCGGTATAGTATGCAGTTAAGTCAAGATTAAGTTGGAGTCCACCTTCGTCATTATTGCAAATGTGGAAAGAGTATATCAGAAAGTCAATAGTCGAACTGTAAAACAGAATTTTGATTAGTTTCATATCTCTATCCCACAAGTATATTTTCGAATGTCGACTTACCGGTGGCCAGGTTCTAGTCTTCTACTTGTCATAGATTTGCAGTCAAAAGAATTATAAACCATCATGCAGGTATCAGTCTTTACAAAATTGTATGCTGCTAATTGCTTCCTCGGGACATTATTACATTTTGATGTAGCGTTGCTTTCAAATACAGGATAAGATTCTAGTACAAAATAAAGTTCCAAATTTTCCATTTGAAATAGTTTATGCATTCAACATTATCCAAAAACTTGTATACCTTTATGGTCTCCCTTGTGAAACTGAATATGAGACCCAAATGGCTTTTCACTTCGCGCTGGTTTATTACTTATAACTTGTGACGGCACGGTATTACTTTTGATTGTTGACGATACAATATCGTGCTCAGTTGTGGACGTTGAAATTTCTGGTTCGATTGTCGTCCGTGACTGATCGAGTTTGGTTGTTGACGGTGGGACATACAATTCAGTTGTTGATTGTGGCATTTCCAAACTTGTGGTATTAAAATTGCGACCTTGCTGAGATGTGGTTTTTAAAAGCATGGTTTTTGGTTTAGCTTTGAAGCCTGGCCCGAAAAATGGGTCACTAAAATCTATTCTCCCATTTGACAATTTTTGTGCTGGAGGAAGTGGAGGGTTGTTGTTCGAAAAAACCATATCAGGTTCCACAATTTCGTAAATTCCAATAGCTACTGCTTGTCCCTCTAAAACTGTTGCAACAGCTTTGCTACTTCCTTTCACTTGGGAAACTGAAATGGAAGAAGCATTTCCAGTACCTCCTGACTCCGATGCAGCTAATGAGTGACCACCGTCTTCACTTGTGGCGAGAGCTGTAGAGTTATTTGCTGAAAGAAATATCGAATTGATAGTGATAAAATCAAAGCAGAGAATATTGCATATTGTAATTTTGATCGGAATATCTCACCTAGTGCTTTAGCCTTTGCAGTGGAATTACCGCCATTCCATGTATGTGCTTCTGCTTGACCTATACCATATCCGGGTGCAAATGCTCTGAACAAAATTGCACAAATGTTTTCAAATAGTTTAGATGAACTTTCAATGTAAAACAAATTCAAATGTTCACTAACTTTGCAATGGCGTTTCCTGACCCAGAAGCTGCTCTTGACATGGACGTACCGCCCCCAATCGGAAGTTTTTGGAAATCACCGAGAATATCATTCATTAACCCTGTTGGAAGCATGGTTACGGAATACAATTCTCAAGGATTTTATTTAAAATAAAAGTTTACAATAATATGTTATACTATACCAGGAACCGGACCAGGGTCTTGTCTCTTTCTTCGAGCCAAGCGATGAAGTGAATTATCAGGTTTAAGGTTTTCTTGCTTAAGTAATTTGACAAGTGGAAAACCAAGTTGCATTCTTCTAAAATGTTTTATTTTGGACTGAGAGACATTTTCAGTGAAATTTAATAGTTTCACTGCGACATTATCACTATTTGATGTATTGTTTTGGTCGAGACTTCTATGGTGGTATGTAGATTTTGACCAATATACTTCTAGGTTTTGGTTAACTTTTTGTTGATATTTTCGAAATCGAAGCATGCAATCTGAATTGCAGCTTAAGCACAAAGAAGTAAAGTAAAATGTCCAAAGCAGCACATGTACTAATACTACAGTCAATCCTGTATGTTTTGACATAATGAATGCAATACACGAAAAAATTAAAATATGTATAAATTCAAGCATGAAGATACAATGATCTTTATTTATTGTTGGAGTTATGAAGTATCAATGAATTATCACACTAGTACAAATTTATTACTAGTTTATAAAGCCATTGTAATATTTCGATTGCATTGTTTCATTTGTTTTAATCGCTACGAATGGATCATCAATAAAATTTGCTAATTTACTGTTTTTAGTTAACGTTTGTTTGCATCTATGTTCAACTATTTTGCTACCTTTATACACGTTAACTCAACAAAATATTTTTATTAACCAAGAATTATTGAATCAAGTATTAACACTAATGTGTCACTTGGTCTTTTATAAGTACAATTTTCTGACAGGCAGGTATCTGAGAATATAGCATTGGCCTTTTTATGAAAATATGCTTTATTCAGATAAAATTTTGTTACAAAACATGAATTGGGTTGATCGTATTATTTATATAGTCACTTGTTTAATTGCGCTTAGCATCTATATTTAAATTAATATCTAAATTTACACTGAGCTAAAATCATTCAATGGCTGGTATGTATTATGTAACACAGTTATTGCATTTAGTTGAAGGTCCATCCAGTTTTTGTATATTGTAATCTAAGCACATAAAAACAGTGTTATTTTGAACTAAAACTTACACTCGAAAGGTAAATACAACTACAACTATGCTTGTGGAGTGCTTGTCAAAATCATTTGATCAGTTTCTTCTTCCTCCTATAAAGAAACAAAAAAAGAACAACTTAATTCAAAGATTAGGTAAAGTCAACAGCAAACCTATATGTGTCCTTTAATTGTACTAGTGCAATAAAATGTGAGTCACTAACATGTCCTTTGACATAGGCTTCTTGTAGGTCATCTTTGATTTTGTCTGTAAACTCCTGAAACTCTTCTTTTTGCTTATCAAGCATAACATCCAAGTTCATTTTAAAATGATCTAGCTTTTGCTGCAGGTTACGAACTTTGTCATTCAGTTCCGTAATTTCTTCAGTATGCTTTTGGAGTAAAGCTTCTATATCTTTTGGGGTCATTTGCTTGTCCATGGTTCTACCTTTTTGGGGCTTTCCATTTTCTTCTGTTGCCTCACTAAGTTCTACTGTTGGTAATGTAGTAATTCCCATTTTTAAACAACTGGTTTTGTAATATGAGGATTTTTTTGCTGGTCCAAGTGACAGTACTTTGCGCTTGTCCTTCTTCAGGAAATAAATGTTTCTTGAATCATACGAATGTCCATCTAGAATAAGCGTTGGCTCTGCAAATAACTCGGTACAATCAGTTTCGTAATAAGCCATTAGTTCGTTTCCATGATTATTTAAAGACCAATACTTCATGTCGTGTACTGATTTAGGGATGTTAATACATTTACACATATCTTTATAACTTTCCAAAATTCTTGATGGCTTGGACCATCCAGAAAAGTATTCTGTGAGATCAAGATTTAGCTGAAGTCCTCCTTCGTCGTTGTTACAGACGTGGAATGAATATATCAGAAAGTCACGATTAAAGCTGTAAACCCAAAATGTGTTTAATTAAATTTCCCAATTTCGATGATATTTTTTAATAGAAACTTACCTTGTTCCTGGTTCAAATCTACCGCTTGTCAGAGACCTGCACTGGAAATCATTATAAACCATCATACAAGTATCAGTTTTGACGAAATTCCATTGTTGTAATACTTTCCTTGGAATATTATTACATTTCGATGTAGCGTTGCTTTCAAAGACAAGATAAGATCCTGGTCGGAAATAAAAATATTTACAGAAGTTTTCACAATTTATTTTAACACTTATAAAACATTATTTTTTGTTACTTTTATCGTCTCCTTTATGAAACTGAATGTGGGTTCCAGACGTAATGGGCACTAAGAGTATCCATAGCAAACAGTTTACATAGTTTTGACTAGTTTTCATTATAAATATTTAATTATTTACATAGATTTTTGAAAATATGCGACGCTTGTTAAATATCGTTTGGAAAAAAGCCGAAGTGAATTTTATGATTATTTAAGTGGCTTTGTTTATCATAGGAAATGATAAATGAAATGATGGCTTTGTTATGT
The DNA here is from genome assembly GCA_034699025.1 of Entomobrya cf. arborea Gr-Col-00668. Classification (NCBI taxonomy): domain Eukaryota; kingdom Metazoa; phylum Arthropoda; class Collembola; order Entomobryomorpha; family Entomobryidae; genus Entomobrya; species Entomobrya cf. arborea Gr-Col-00668. The sequence goes on from JAQIWN010003402.1 coordinate 6,407, forward strand.
GACTCCTTGTCATTCTTGAGATTTATTGTAGTCATTGTGTGAAGTAATTGTAGATAATTCATTAATTTATGTGAAAAAGATAGTACCTGGATTTCATGTAGTCGTTTATAAACCGAAATTTCGTAAAATTCTTTGTTGAAAAAATTTATAATATAATCAATTCTAGTTCAACGAAAATAAATTCGAAATGTTTAATTTGAATAAATTACAAAAAAAACAATTTATTACATATTAGTTTTATTAATATAGCATTAATAGATGTCGTTTGTTGAATAGTATATTCTTTATTCTGTAAATTATTTTAAGGAAATGTGTATTTGATTATTGAAAGGTTAAACAATAATATCAACTTATCTCTAAACTTGTCAAATATTTGCCTAAGCGATAAGCATCCGCTACAAGCGAAATGTAAAAAGCAATGAAAAGCTAATATTTCATGTTTTTAACAAATTTTTGTGGTTTACATTATTGGCATATTTCTTGAAAAATATTTTCCTGTTTTAAATACTTTAAACAACAGATTTAAAATAAATAAGGAATCTGGGAATTCCAAACTATAAAAAATAACTAATTTGCTTCAATAAGCATTAAAACATTGGCAGTCAGAGTAAACGACAACTGAAGGCAATTTAAAGGAGTAAGCGAATCCACAAAGTCCGCTCCTACTATTATGATTTTTAGGGGAACACATGACAAATAAAATCTATGCTCCCACTTTCGAAATTTTGCGCACATGTCAAGATTTCTATTGTGCCTTAAACTTGTTAATGTTGCAACCGATTTTCTGTACACCATGGCCATTTTTCCAAGTACCACCATGTCAACTAGAATACAATCGATAACTACAAGTATCAAAGTTGCGAAGAATATGAATTCAATATTTACTTGAGTGACAATAGTTGACAATGCAAACGTGAATATAAAAACGGGTCCGAATATTAGCACAATCATTGGAGTACCTTTTTGAAACTCATTAAGTAACACAGTCAAGAACTGAATGTGTCGAAATACTGAAGCTTTATGATAAACTGATAAGTTTTCATTTAAACGTGTTTCCCAAAGTTTTAAAAATCTGTGAACAAGAAAAGAAATAATATTGTTTTGAAGTCACGGTAAATACAAACATTAGAATAAATTTTCTTACGTGAGATTATTTCTCAGCAGAGCTGTCGGTGCGAGATTGAAAACAAGACCAACTTCAAATACAGGTCCTGCAATTACAAATGCCCATATCCAATAGTTGCAGATCATAACAACTACTTTGGTTGCAATTCGAAACATTTCCAGAAATATATTTCCCCTGGCGTAATCTGTTGTTAGTATCAGCCAATACATTGCCAAAGAAGACTTTCTAGGCTCGTTCCAATGCAGACCAAAGGCAACCCCTGCCGGCAGCACGATTTGTGCTAAGACGGCTGCTTTGACCATGACCAAACTTAATAGTTCCTGAATTGATAGGTCAAAGAACTTTCTTTGTTTTCTGGGATAAATGAAGTCGAATTGTATCAGTCCATTTATAAACTCAGCTATTTGAGAAGAGTTTTTGCAACAATAATGAACATAAAATCCTGAAAGGATTAACAAAAGAATTAACAGCCAATTTATAATATAGCTTTTGTCTGAGTTTGAGTCAAGTGCTACTTGAATAATTATCACCAAAATGGTAGCTACTGAAATGTAATATTTCCTTGAATGTTTTTGTAGTGGATTTTTATCTACGATAGCTCTTAGAAGCTTTGAAGAATACTTGGGTTGGGTCGGGGTAAACCACTCAAGCAGAATGCTACGAAGTGGACCCGAAATTTTGGAGTCACTACCATAAAATTTTAGAATATCTGCCATTGTTTTTGCGTCTTTAGATCTTCAAAATCACGTATACAACTTTGGCCATGGCGAGTGTGTTCTGGTATGCAATGATGAACTGAATTAAGTTTACTATTTTATTCGAAATAATAAAAGGTATTCTTTAATTCAGATCAGAGAGATAAATCCCATCGTTTATAACTGACAACTTGCAACTAATATTATAAGAAAGAAGGAAAGAAATGTATATTGATTTATGATGGGAAACATATTATTTAAGACAAGCATAATATTCCAAAACAAGATTTAAAAGATATGAAAGCTTCGTTTTGGTTTCAGTCCATTTACATTTTAGCCTTCATAATAATTTTCAGGCGTTTTCTGAATAGATCTTGTCTTCTTGGTTAAAACATAGGCGTAGAATAAATATTATATACGTTTGCCCTCTCGAAAAGATAAACTAAAAAGTATTTCCAATATTTGAAGAACAATCGGAATTCTGTTCATACGTATTTTTGTTATTTTTTGGGATAATTCTAACTTTAGACTATCATGTACTAAAGTTGTTGATTCTTGTACCACACTGAGCTAAGAAGCAGTAGCAATTATGTGATGAAAACATTTACAGGTGGTAAATAATTTAAAAAAAGTTCGATCTTTATCTTTTACTGGGCACTGTCAAAATAGTATACATCCAAAATATTTTTTCATAGCCGTTCTAATAAACAAGTCGGGCATTAACTCTACAAACGGATCTTTTATTTGAAAAGGTTATTTTATTCTGGATTGGAAACAAAAAAGAGATTGAAATAAATATTTTCTCGTAAGAAAATATTTGCTTTTCTCGTTTCATAGTGATTGCCTTTGCGATTAAGTGATATGTAGCTCTTCGTTGTAAATAAGTTAAATGTTTAACTAGCCACGAATATATATTTGTTTTGGGATTTATGAGAAAACTGATTACATACTATTTGTACTTATGTTTTACATTTTTAATACTATTCGTATAAGTCGTATAATGTGATTTTGTCCGTGTAAATACAAGTTTAAAACGCTAACATGCTAATAATAGTTTATTCAGTGGGCAGTAAGACTATTACAAAAAAACAGTTAATTCAGCACCAACTTGTTATAAGAGATGTTTTCTTTGAATATAAAGCAGATTGTAAATATTATTTACTTGTAAAGTGTAGACCATCTGCTACGATCATCAATCTCACTAGCAGAATAAATGAGTGAGTTTTCTTCTTAGCTTAAAAAGTAAAGCATTTACATGTATAGATGTGGTAGAGTGATGTATACTTTGTTATCAGTATTTGAACCCAATAAACATTATGTTACCTAAATTTAACATCGATTTTAACTTTCCTTACGCTTATTTTACATAGTCACACATGATTCATTTTAAAAGCCATTTATCGGGATTCTCCAAAATTGGAGCCTAGTAATAATTATATTAACGGTAATATTATGTTCCTAGTGACATTCAACTTTGTTTACATAACTTTTTCCATTGAAAGTTCAAGAACTCGCCGCTCAAAAAATGACAGTACATTATTTCACTCGCAAGTATTTAAGTAGAATGAAATATTTTAAACACTCTGTCCCAGCGGGTTTAACCTGTTTTCAAAATATTTCCCAAGAACTGTCAGCAAATTTTTGAATACTTTGGAAGGCATAAGACTTACATGTAAACTTTCATTCTAAACTCAGTAAAATAAATGACATCTATTGCACCTATCTAAAAATACTGAACTTTGAACATGCAGTAATCTCAAACTTTTGCAATTGATGTATTGATTTGGACTATATATTTAATTTAAAATAAAGTAAAGTAAATGATTTAACACATTCAAATAAAGTTTGATTTCTAGATCAACATGACTTTTATGACTTAGCAATATGAAATGAGCTTGTTTTTATCCAGTACCAATATTCATCAAGGTATATCATAAGCCTTGAGCTTCTACTTGCGACATTACTAAACAATAACATGTTAACGATATATTTTAATTTTCATGTACTTTCTAAAGCATGTTAAAACAATTTAAAATAGCTTTGCTAAGAGAATTTGTAACTGTAAGTTTTGTGTTCAAAGACAAATAAAATCCAGCAATTAAATTAGCATAAATACTGATATTAAATTGTTACAGAAAAATTTTTTGAAGTGGGTTTTAAATCTAACGAGTATTTTAGAAAAACAGTTGTTAAACTCAAATAAACATACAGATTTTACTTTTATGCAATACAAAATGCTTTTATGAAACGGATCCGTAAAAGTTGAGTTTCAGATAAAAATTTAGTTTGACACACAAATGTTTTTATCCAACGTTGTCAAGAAGTAACATATCTAAAATAGTTCTACAATTTAAAATATATATTTGTTTTGAAATTCAAGTCAGCCCAATAATTGATGAAATAACAACTACCTTAGATTTATGTAGAAACTGATTATTTTGTCCTAGCTATCGTAGAATCTGACGACAGTGTCTTTTCGGATTTATGTAAGATATAATTGCTGTTTTCGCTTTTTGGTATTGTTTTCAATTGAATATGTAAACGAAATTACATTACATCAGTTTCAAGAAAACAAGTATTCCACTGTTAAACAGAAAATAGGCGGCATAAATAATATCCATATTTTAACCAAAGCAATCAATAAGCAACTGAAGCTTGGTAGTAATTTCTTTAATGACGTCCAACTAAGAAATCTTTGGTTTTAAATAACATATTAAGATATGGTAAACACATTCAAATAATTATGTTATATTCGTGTCTTTGAATTATTTTATTATTTTGAAACGAAATATTAAAGAAGTTTTGAAATTCGAACTTGTTTAGTTAGCAAACAATACTTTGCCTATGCACAGCATATTAGAATTATTTACTGCACTCGCTCGACTGAAGAAAGCAAAATGTTTATTGAACATGGATTCGCAACAATTTTGGGCGAAGGTTTTAAGATTTCCAACTTAATCGTGGGATCACGCTTTATCTACTCACCAACTGTTCGTAGATTTCACGTTGTTGAGAAAAAGTACGTCCGAAACGGGTATACTTTAAGATGGATGGTATTACTTTCCATCGCAGTCGCATTGCTAATTCGAGCAATTAGAAAAACGACCACTAAGTACAATGAAGATTTGGCGTCCAAACTTACTGAAATAAATATGTGCCTTTTAATATCAAGTATCTGCTTTGTCGCATCAGAACGATTTAGGACTCGTGGGAGATATTCACAAACTTTCGTTAATTTCTTGAACAGTGCAATCCAAATGGAAGAAACGTTTGCATCAGGTACTACAAACATTTATTTGTAACTTGATAACCCATTTCTTATTCTTTGTACTAATGCATTAATTTTTCTCCAGGCACAGGAATTACTGCAGATTGTCACATAAAAGCTGTTAAAGCTTTCTGTCTATTTGTTCAAGTGGCTTGTTCGAAAATTGTACCAATTTGTTTAGCTTTAGCTTGCGTGTTAAAACATTCATTACCATTTAATTTGATTTTGTTAGTTAACTGTACTAATAACTATTGCAAGCAAATATTAGAGAACCAATTGACTGTATTTATTTTAAACTACTTGCTTTGGTTTATGATAATCGTTCAAGGATACTTGCTGGTTTTAGAAGTTCTTACTGGTGTCATGTCAGTCGTCTTTCTTCAGAAAGTTGCGAAAAGGTAATGATTTACTGTTTTAAAATCCTATCCCAAACTCGTCGAATAATCATTTTGTTTTTATTAATAGGAAAATGGAATTTGTGGTTCAAACTGTTGAAATGTTTGACACCTCCGGACATCCTTTCGTCAATCAAGGATTTATCATGCAACGCTCAGTTCACATTGTAGTGCAACTGCTAAACATTTGCATGGGATCTACACTTGTAGTTTTGCTTATAGGGTTAGGAATCTGTCAAGTAATATCAGCTTTCATATTAATCAATCCACGAACTGCAGAACTTACTCCAATCCTTCTAAAAATTGTATATGCAACAATTGCAATTTCTGTACTACCAATTCTCGTTATTGTGTATGGCTTTGCGGGAAATTTGTATAATGATTCAGTTAAATCACTTACAGATTTGAAAAGAAATGTTAAGCTCACGTTACTCAGCCAAAGAAAAGTGAGAAAAAACTATGAGAAATTTTTAATATCTTGTCGGATTCAAAAGGTAAAATTTGGAGTGACTAACTTTATTGATAAGTTGACTCCTTTGGTTTTTCAGCAGTTTTGTATGGACAGAATTATTGACTTGGTGTTAGTTCAAAAATGATTTCATTTTTACTTTAGAATAAACTCATTATAATTTAGTAATGTTATTTACTTAAGACAAAGAAATTTGCCTTATGTATACTTTATCTAAATAAATATGAGAAAAATATATTTACTTAACTTAAAACCCCTTTTGCTAATCATTTAATATACACCAGGTTGAAATCGGTTACCAAAAAATCAACATCTGCATGTGGACAATACATTTGTTTATAAATGCTCATTTTACTTTCAAGCAAACATAACGTCGCTGTAACTTAAAAAGGCCGTAAGTCAATTTCTGGTCAAAACTTAAAAGCCTTAAGTCTGAAAATGCAAAATATTCAGGAAATCAAAAAACATAAATTTGTTAAATATTATACTACACTAAACTTTCGCGATTTGACTGTTATAAAAATTAATTTAAGTCAGTTGTTGCGATTTGATTTGACAGTATATTATTTTAGCATTATTAAGAAGATAAACATACTAAAATATTCGGTAAAATTTTTATTCTGAAGAGAATTAAATTTAATAGATGAATTACTATGTACATTCATTAAAATTTATTTTGAGGTGACTCCGACTTTTTATACTAATGTTTTTGGTACTGACATGTGCAGAATTGTATGGAGATCATTTTCCCGCTACTTACTCGTTTCCACCCAGATACTGACTTGAAGCCTCTACGTTTTGACCAGTTTCAGACTAAAGGCCTTTAAGTTTTGGCCAGAAATTGACTTAAGGCCTTTTTAAATT
>JAQIWN010003403.1:0-13222 GCA_034699025.1 Entomobrya cf. arborea Gr-Col-00668
TTTCATTAAAAGTAATTTTAATTGTTTGTTCTCATTCGTCTACGTATGTATTTCATGACTTGACATGACTTGTTTATTTATGGAAATTTTCTAGCCAAATGTTAAAAAATCAAAGCGCAAAATTTGTTTCATATTTATATTCACATCTGTCTGTTTTTTGGTCACGGTAAATCCTAGTAGTTAAAATAACAGTGTTCTAGAATGTTCTGACAAAAAGGTCGAGCTTTGCGTGGGTTAAAAGAAGGATGCCACTAAAATGCTGCGTGTGGAAGCTGATTTTCTTTGAAGGTATCTGAGCTCATTGAAATTATTTTTTAGCTCAGTCAGCCGACGACTTTTCTCATGTACGGATGCATTTTCTCCGGGAATTACATTTCAGTAAAAACAAAACCATATCGCCAAGTGTTGGGTGGGATTGACGTCAAACTTATGTATATTTATTCCCTCAGAATAGACGCAGAAGTTTGTAATTAAAAACTTAATCAGATATTTTTGTAAATACTCAAATGGGTTAATTTCAATTCAAGTCACTGTTCGAATAATACAACGAGGAATTCGTTAGTACTCCGTTCTTTTTATACACCTGGGCATTTTATTGGCATTTCGGGGTAATTTGTGCACAAAAATTTCGTATCTGCTTTAATTTACGACTGTATATCTAATAGTTCATCGTGATTTGTAAAAGGAATCCTTTTACACACCAGCAGCAACAATGTCGATATTTTCTTCGCTCAGTTATCTTTTAAAAAAGGCATCATTTGCTATTCACCAAGCCACATCAACAATACCATCATATAATTATCTACCTTCAGAAGTCGAGACTTCAAATAATTTTTCTCTAATTGTCGACAGTGAAAGTTCAATAATTAATGGCGCAAACTACGATGAAGAACTAAACGAAACTATTGAAAACAATAATGTAGCTGTAATTAACAGTTCCATTGATATAACATCAACCAAGGTAACAACCTATAGGGATTTGCCTATTTCGTTTTCAAATGGTGACACTGGAACTGAAGACTTCTTTACGAATAAAAGTGACATTCAATATTCTAACGGCGCATTTCAAAATTCGGATCTTTTACTAGAAAATTGGTGGAATATTTTAGACGAAAGGTACCTGCGACATGGCTGGGGATGGACAATAACTTTGATCATAGCTTATATGCTAATTCTTGTTGTTGGGGTAATTGGAAACTTAATGGTGATTTTAGTGGTTTCGCTGCGACCGCAAATGAGAACTGTGACTAATATGTTCATCATGAATTTAGCCATAGCTGACTTATTCGTCGTTGTGTTTTGTGTACCTTCAACACTCTTGGCAAATATTTTTACTCGTAAGATCACAAGTCAGTTATTTTGTACAATCTTACTACAATTATTCCTGGTTAAATAATTTGTTTGATAATTTAGCTTGGATTCTGGGTTCGTTCTTGTGCAAAGCTTTGGCATATGTACAGGGTGTCTCGGTGTGTGCTTCCGCTTACAGCTTAGCTGCAATCTCGCTTGATAGGTAAGCAAATCTCATACCTTTATAATCTCTATGACAAAAATTTCAACTAAAAACTTAAAGTTTAAATTGAAGTAAAATTACAATATTCTGTATTTGCCTTATTTAGATGTCAAGCAATCTACCGAAATTTGGAACGGCCCCGTGGATTTTCTCGAAAAAAATGTATTGCAATTGTTTTTCTCATTTGGATATTTGCTACATCTTTAACCATTCCATGGGCAATGATGTTTAATGTCCAAGTATCCAAATACGATGGTCAAATCTACTGTATAGAAACTTGGGAAGTAGAAAAACATGGAAAAATATATTTTCTTGTCGTTAATTTAAGTTGTTATTACGCCATACCTTTGTTGCTAATATTTATTTCAAACTGGGCCATATACTTTCAAGTTATGCGTCGCAAAGTGCCCGAAGATTCTCCCGAATCATCAGCAACCATCAGAAAAATGCATCGTCAAACTAGACACGATGTGTTTAGAATGCTGGCTATAGTTACCCTCACATTTCTCTTCAGCTGGCTACCACTTTATATTCTCGTAATAATAATAAAGTTCACAGAAAAAATGAGTGAGTCGGAGTACAGCATTCTAGAAATTTTGATGCCCATTGCACAGTGGCTTGGAAGTTGGAATAGTAGCATGAATCCCATGCTTTATGCGTTTCTCAACAAAAAGTTTCGACGAATGTTAAAATCCATTTTACCATCCTGGATTCCAAAGAACTCATTTATTCAATATAAGGGTCCCAGTAGAACAAAAGGTTGTGATGGTACAGCTTATATGGGTAAGAGGTTTACGAGAAGTAGAAGAAATAGTAGAAATTGTGATCATCTTCAGAACGGAAATGGTCTGAGGAAAAATGGCAAATATGAAACTCAACTTGAAAGCAGATACATGGAGCGTAACGGAACTGTGGTGACAAAAGCAAAACTGAGTACGTCAACCAGCTCACCTACTACCTCTGGTTCAAGTGGTCAGACTATCGAAAATTATATTGATATGGGTTTTGCTAGAAGAAATACAAATAAGATTATAACGAACTTGTAAAATATATTTATTAATAAATAGACTTATAAATATTTCTAGAAGACTTTAAACTTAATGACTAATTATGTTAAGCAAACGAAAAAAAATATCCGAATTTCCCTTGAATTTATGATTGGATTGCTAAAATATATCATGGTGTAATAAACAGGGTACCTATTTCATTTATTTTAAATTTTATGGTTGCGTTCTACGACCTTTACTTTTATACTTTACGTGTGGATGATGACTTTGGGCAAAGTAGATGTGCATTTTATGCAAGTAGATCTCTATTTCATCTAAAGCTGGACATCAAATGAAAGAGCTGTGTATCAGAAATTAAAGTAAAATTATCGAATTCTAATTTGGCTGAATGAAAGATGTGAAGTAAATGTTCGTTGAATAACTTTTTTAGCAGTCTAGTTTGTTTTGGTACAAAATTTCCAAGTTTAAAACTTGTTGGGAATTAAATGCAGCTATTTGCACAAAAACGGACCGGGTAAATTGAAATTGCACGTCATTTCATCTTTATGAAAAAGTAACCAAGCCGAGTCACATAAGTGGCATATCAAAAAAAAGTCTAGTCTTTAAAGTCTGCCGTGTCCTTGGTATTTTGACAACTTAGCGTACGACAAAAAACAAATAGTCACTAAATATTGCGCATATTTTTCATTGATAAACATTAAAATTACTCCGTCAAATATTCTGTGGTTTAGAAAAATTGCTTATGGGTGCACAATTGTATGTATATTTTAATAAAAAATGTATTTTGCAGAAAGCTATGTGCTTCTGAAAAAAGATCAAAGAATAAAATTAATTTAAAGCATGAACAATGAAGTATCCGTGAGTAATGAATGCTTGAAACGTTGATTTTTAAAACTTGAATAAATTTTAACAAAAAAGTTGAGTTCTTGACATCAAACAACTTTCACCGCAATCAACATACATATATGTCAAAATATTTTTTTTTCATGATAAACGAATAACTGTGATTTCTTTGGCATAATAATTACTAATTTTCATTTCAAAACAATTTCTTTGCAATACAGTCAACCTAAAAAAATATTCATAATAATTTTAATAAACGGAGAAAATTCGACGCTAATGAAAAATATGATCTATGATTTTTAAGTATTTATTATATTGTATTTAGAAAGCTATCAACACCCCTGCCCAGAATAAGTCAATGATTATTACTTATTTCACGTTTGCACTTTCACTTAATCCGTTTATGCACTTTAAACTTCATCATTATATAATCTTTTAATATTTTCAATAGCTTGATCAATGCATCCCAACCTTCATGTACTGGTTGAATACGTTCCGAAATTTCTTTAGATCAAGCTTAAAAATCGTCGATTGAATAGTGATTTCGCAAATTCTCAGGCAAGTCAAGCCATACTGTCGTGGCTCACATACATTGGAGCAAGTCTCTTAACTTTTTAACGCAAGAAAATGCAAGTCAACACCACTCAATCCTCCGGCGATTCTCCGTCTCTGTCATCTCCACTCGATGACAAATGGAGTTCCGACAAAATGTCGCCTTTTTAGTCGGAAAAGGTCTACAGAGCCTCATAAGACATAAAACGGAATATTTTAATTTAAAACATGGCTTCGCTAGTTTACTAATAAGAAGATCAAAAATATTATTAGTAAGCCGGTACGGCATTACTTATAATTTCCTCTTTGTGCACTTTCTCTGTGCGTTTTTTGTGCACGATTTCTGTGCATCATGATTTCACATGTAACCCCTTGACAGATTGACTCCAAACTTGGTACTCATATTGATTGAATGGTGGTCTTGATGCACGACAAAATTTTAGAACCCAGCATTCCCTGTGACCTGAGATATTGGGGTCACGATATCCCCACTAATGTATTTTGAATGGAAATTTTTTTATTGCGCATTCCGACACTGGACCAATAGCTGAACACAATGAATTGATTTTTTTACTTCAACACCCCCGGGGGATGAGATATAGTGGTTAAAAGTTGCATAAACTTAAAATGGCAATTTTGACAGTGTATTCTAATAAAGAAAGAACAGCTTACCACATAAGAATGATATTCCGATCCCTAGACTTCCTGTCGTATATCAATAATGATACCATTTCCTCAAATGACCCCATGAACTCAAATGACTCCAGATAACCCCAATACTCTTAAAAACCGCCGGCTTACTTTTATTTCAATTACCATTGCTAGTTTAAGACAATCCTATTTATTGTAGTAGAATGTAATTAATTAATTAATTTAAGCATATTATGTTGTTCTTTAAACTTATCGGACAATGTAAGCATTGGTAGTGAACATTATCAAGCCATTTCTAAGATTTTAGGATCTGATTCGATAATATTAACGTGTAAAACCTGGAAATAAATTATCACATTAACAAAACCATGGGCATTGTATAAAACCATGTTATAGGTTGGATTGCTGATTTCCATCAATATAGAACCGGCATTATATGTGAACAGTTAAAAGTGGTTTTGGGCGTTTAAAATATTTTATACATACATAACTTCGTTTCATTAAAAGTAGACGTTTGTAAAATAACACCTCCACTTTATTAGATCTCTTATCGAACAAAACTGAATGGATTTGCGAATAGGTTAAACAAGAAATAAAGGTTTTATAATCTAAAAACAAAAATCGGATGAAAGTAAAAATTCACGTGTTCGTAAATGAGTGTCATTTTATTTTGTGTGATTTAGTCGATAGTTGATACTCTAGAACAAAGAAGCAGGTGCATTGTATATTTATTTCTCACTACTCTGTGAAACTTTTCGGGGCTTTCAACTTTTGTATTTTTCCAAACTTTAAATGGTTTGCTTAATTAGCTAAGCAACATTCAACATCAGCCTACTTGTTGGTACTTTATTTAATGTTTAAGCATATAAACATTTGGGCTATTGTAAAAACCAACTAAGCATGAAATTTGGTTAGAATCAAAGGGAAGCCCTTGTGCACATATCTAAGTTTATTCGCCTATATAAGTTCGCACCAAAAACATAATTACTTGTCTTTGAGTGTTTTCAATTTATAAGTAAATCATTTCATAAGATGCAGCATGCAGTATGTAGAGTAGTTGTATCTAAATATGAATTACTGTGTAGTAAAGAAAGTTTCAGTTAAACTAATTATGTGTCACGAAAGAAACTATAATTTTCCATATAAAAAGCACATCCTCCTCAAGTAAGTGTAATCCCTAAAAATGCTACTAATGTTCAATAGCTATAAAGATTATGATTTTAAGCATTATTGGGTAAAACAGTTAGTATGGGGAAAGCAGGGAGCATCCAATTCACTGGCCTTCACAGGGATTTTTGTAACTTCAACTTGAATAAATTTGACGCAGTTACAACAACGTGATTCACAAAAGTCGAACGAAGAGGATCAAATCAGCATTATATAAGCCTAAAACAAGTCTCGTTGTAGAGCATGCTACAGAAATAAAAATTGGTAAAGAATATAGAGTTTTTAAAAAGTAAAATTATGCCAACACCAAAACCTACAAAACCCATACAGTTGTAGCAAGTAAAACTTCAACGAGCTTTTGTAAATAAATGAGTACAAAATATAAAAAAGCGAAGACTTATACAATTCCAACCAAAACGTAAAATAAATTATTTAATTTTTGACCGCTCGTGGTCAGTATTTTCATGGATTCACCCGGTACATTACATGCCGAAATTAAATTTTGCTGAGTTCATTCATTCCGTCATGGTATTTCCTGTCACATTGGACGACGGTATTCTAGAATGATCCGATGTGAAAGTCGAAATAATATTGTGGCAAAGGGTGGATGCCAATAAAGTGGTTGTGTGGAATGCTGGCTTTTATGGTGGAGCCTTAAGCTGATTGAACATCTCTTAGGCTCAGTCAGCAAGAGGCTTTTCCGGTGAATGGACGCACTTTCTCCATAGTCGTACACCAATAAAACTTTACGTACAAGTTTTTTTGCATAAAGCAGTTTCTGCAATACAGAACTGTAAAATAGACTCTGACACAAATATAAATTATTTATTTGAAAACGATTTACTACTACATTTCTTTGAATATTTGAATAGCAGTTCAGGGTAACTTGAGATTTAGGAAGTCGCAATTAGTTTTATATTAAGTCAAATTTCTGAGTTCACTTTGAAAAGATCCCTTATCTACAAAAGCAGCAATTATGTCTTTATTTTCCTCCTTAAGTTATCTTCTGAAAAAAGCATCGTTTGCTATTCACCAAGCAACGTCTACACAACAACTAATAGGGTTTACGAAGAATTTTTCTGTAATTGTTGGAAATGAAAGTTCGACCATAAATACCACAACTTTAGATGAATACATACATTTAACACATGATACATACAACCAACGAAATTCAGCGGAAAATACCAGCTCATATGACATATCAACGATAAACATAAGAAACTTTAGTAGTTTACCTACTTCTGACTCAGGAGCTTACTTTGAAACCGATGATGCATTCACAAGTGAAAGTGGCTTGCGACTTCCCAACGAAACATTTCATAACGCTAACCTTCTACTAGAAAGTTGGTGGAACGTTTTTGACGAAAGGTACTTGAGACATGGCTGGGCATGGACAATTACTCTGATTATTGCATATATGCTTATTCTTGTTGTTGGGGTGATTGGAAACCTAATGGTGATTTTGGTGGTTTCACTTCGACCTCAAATGAGAACTGTGACTAACATGTTCATCATGAATTTAGCTGTAGCTGACTTATTCGTTGTCCTATTTTGTGTGCCATCAACACTCTTGGCAAATATTTTTACACGTAAGCAGTTAGACAATTCCGTCAACCAGTTTGTGTTTTTATTGAAAACCCTGTATGAACATTCATGAAGGCATACCCAAAAAAACTAGTATTAAATTTCATGGCTAATATTTTTGTTTGTTTTTTCAGCATGGATTCTAGGTTCGTTTTTGTGCAAAGCACTGGCATACGTGCAGGGAGCATCGGTGTGTGCTTCTGCTTACAGCTTAGCTGCAATTTCTCTAGACAGGTAAGTTAACATTTCTACCATAATAGTATTTCGAAGTTATTTAAATTAAAACTATCGCCTCAACATGTTAATGTTCGAGTAACATTATCTGATTCTCATTTCTTACCAGGTGTCAGGCAATCAACCGAAATTTAGAACGACCACAAGGATTTACCCGGAAGATTTGTATTACTGCAGTTTTTACTATTTGGATCACTGCAGCATGTTTAACTATTCCATGGGCAATGATGTTTAACGTTAAAATATCCAAATACGATGGACAAATCTACTGTACGGAAACTTGGGAAATAGAAAAACATGGGAAAATATACTTTCTTGTCGTTAATTTAAGTTGTTATTATGTCATACCCTTAATGTTAATATTTGTTTCAAACTGGGTCATATACTTTCAAGTGATGCGTCGCAAAGTGCCCGAAGATTCTCCTGAATCATCAGCACCCATCAGAAAAATGCATCGTCAAACTAGACACGATGTGCTTAGAATGTTGGGCCTTGTTACCCTCACATTTCTCTTCAGCTGGCTACCACTTTATATTCTTGTTATAATAATTAAGTTCACAGAAAATATGAGTGAGTCGGAGTACAAGGTTTTAGAAATTTTGATGCCCATAGCCCAATGGCTTGGAAGTTGGAACAGTAGCATGAATCCCATGCTTTATGCATTTCTCAACAAAAAATTTCTACGAATGTTGCAATCCATTTTACCATCCTGGATTCCAAAGAACTCGACTGGACAATATAAGGGACCCAGTAGAACGCCAGGTTATGCTGCTGCAGCTTATATGGGAAAAAGATTCACGAGAAGCAGAAAGAATAGCAGAAATTGTAACCATCTTCAACTTAAAAACGGACAGACTAATTTTGATAAACATAAAATCATAATAAGCAGATACCACGAACATACGGGAGCTGTGACAACGTCTACGATTCAGACTTCTTCAACTAATTCTCCAACTACCCCAAATTTTAGCAGTCGGGGAAAAGAAATCAATTTTGGAAATGTTGTAGCTAAAAGGAATGCACATGAAATTGTAACAGACTTATGACTTGTACAAATCGAAGAATTTTTTCGAGTCATTGTGTTAGTATTTTATTGATAGTCATGTAAGACGATAGCAAGATTAATCTCCATGTCATTCAAATCTTTAATTGGGAGACTAAGATTTATCACTGTATTGAAAACCGGGTATCTCAATAAATCGGATTGTCCTATGATATTATATATAAAACATTTATGTAAAATGCAAATTGAAGAAGAATACTCGTAGATTTAGTTTTCGCATTTAGTCTTAACTGAAAACCTTTTGTTAACAAAGGAATAAAATATTTTTTGCACTCATGCGGTTGGAATATTTATTGAAATATTTTTTTGCACTGATTCAACTTTTCATTTGTTTTAGGAAATGGAATGAACTTACTCCTGTCCGTGCTGCAGCAAAAATAAGCAATAATATTAAGCACCCTACTACAAAAAAATATCTTAAGAGGCTGTGACTTTGCATAATGCTGTTGGCGACTAGTTCAAATTAAGGCACAAATAAAGCGTCGTTGAAACTCATCATTAATTGAGATACTTACATTGATACAATATTAGTACAGCAATATATGCGCCTCACAGTTTTGCTTCTAAGCTTTTCCAGAGAAAGTTTCTACGGTGATAATTACGTTGATCAAATTGTAACATAAATATCTAAGGGTATTTGGTAAAATCACGCGAAGATTTAAGAAAAGATTTTTAGTTTTAATTCACTCGTGTATTCATTCAGTGAGTTTAATTATGTATGGCAATCTAATTATGTATGACATCAAAACTTGCATAACCATGACCCATTTAAATTATTCAACTGCAGATTTTTGAACAAAGTAAGAATAGGATACATAGTCATTGAATAGGGTACATAACTAGTCTAAGCTTTGGGGAAAAGTTTATCCAATTTGTTTGAAATTAATGTATCATCAAATCATGTTGTCAGGTCACAATTGAATTGATAAAAACCGCAAAACATGATGTACAGGTAACACTGTTCAACAAAATACTTTAATCCTTGAATACGTTTTCGGTTTTCATTTTTTGACAAGATTGCTTTGTAGAAAATAGGCATTGAGCCTTTAGTAAGTATTCTTGATAACGACCGCCAGCCTGCTTTGGGGGAATGTTTGTGAGCGTAAAATTAATTCAAAACAGAAACCTAACCGCCCTGAAGTTTGGATATTTCAAACC
The DNA here is from genome assembly GCA_034699025.1 of Entomobrya cf. arborea Gr-Col-00668. Classification (NCBI taxonomy): domain Eukaryota; kingdom Metazoa; phylum Arthropoda; class Collembola; order Entomobryomorpha; family Entomobryidae; genus Entomobrya; species Entomobrya cf. arborea Gr-Col-00668. Next base: position 9,773 of record JAQIWN010003403.1, read on the forward strand.
TTGCAATTTTATGGCTAGAATTCCAATAGATATGTGGGAAACTACATATCAAACAGCTTTCACGGGGTAAAACATTAATGCCTAAATTATTTCTTTGATCAAGTTTCCAATTGATCTTCGAGAGTTCTGCAGACTGGGTAAAGTGTTAAATAAAATAAATATGCCACTGGAAGGGAAAGAGTACATGTCAAAGTTTGTTTCGCATAACGTTTTGACAAAATTCGTTCAACACAGCCATGGAAAATTATTTCACCGATTCACTTGACTTTGCTTCCAAGTCAAGAATAATTGGAAAGCGCGTTTAAACATATTTTAAATCTAGAGAGAATGATTTTTTTCATATGGAAAAACGTGCAGAATTAAAACAATGTTATATAAAATATACTACGGTTAGCGATCATCAATACCAATCTCAACACAAATTTGTTGTACATTACCCGTTTCGAAATGATTTCAGAAAATTTTATACAATAACGACTACCGCAAAGTTTGTTAATGAAACCAGAGCATAAAGTTTTCGGGAAATTCATCAATGATAATTTTGGCCACAAGTAATTAATTGCTTTCCGAGTTTACTTTCGCGGGGTTAATTTTGTAAGTAAAACAAAGTTCACTGCATAACTTTTTCATTAGTAAAATTTGTTCTGGTCCAAAAACTGGTAAGTTCGTGACCTATTCAAATAAATGAAATGCAGTTTCTATACAATATACGTACTCCGTATACTCCAGATAAGAATTAAAAGTCATTTTCAAATTAGTTGAAATTAAATAAGTGTTTTTCAAGTTTAGAAATCGTTGAAAATTGTACAATATATTGTTAGTCTAGGTTTGACAGATAACATTTAAAGCTCCGACATATCGCCACACGATTAAATGAAATCAAAATGAAGGCAAGAATCTTTTTTCAAAATTAAGTCTTCAAACAAAGCAAATACTGTCCTAGATGAATGAAGAAACCAATCTTTTCAATTGCATGTTTCATTACCAAGAAAACAAAGTTCTACGCAACAAACAACTTTCACCGCTGAAAAAGTATTAGTGTCTGATTGGGATGAGATAGCCATGGAATTATTTACACCAATTTATACGTTTAATATATCCTATGTAAAAATTGTAGCACAAATAAAAGTATGCATCGCAGCGCCATCTGGTAAGGCTCCAACTAAATTATTAACTTTATTCCGTAAAGTTTATTCTCAACGAGCTAGTTGGCAACCTGAAAAACGTTACTACCTTTTTCGCTGTTGAAAGTAATACATAACGATCACTACGACAAAAAATTTGCAAATGAATTAAAGTACCACACGTAAAGAAAACAAATGTATCGATAGTAAAAAGAATGACTTTTCTTGGATGGATCTACGTTAATACTAGTTTGAAAGAAAGGTTCTTGTGAAAACTAATTTTTTTTTCTACGATACTTTCAATGCGTGCTAAAAGAAAATAGTCAATAAAAATTAGCTACCGGGATCATTAATGTCATGGCGGGCCATTATATTAAGAAGCTTAAGTATGGTTGTAGTGAGTAGGCCATAATAGGTTTATACGGTTTCATCTCATGTAATCTTTAAATGCGTTAAAAACAAATTGGTGGTCATTGCAATCCGTTTTTCTGTGGTAGTTAATAGTATGCTTGTGTGAAACAGATACATTGTGAGCGTGAGTAATCCTTCATAGGAACAAGGAAATAGGTCAGTTGTGGGTACTGGAATACAAGTGATTTTATGCAGGTAGTTTTGCTCTATCACTGCACGGCAGTAATTTAGTGAAACTTAATGACGAATTTGTTACTTTAGCTAATACACTCAAACAAGTACATATTTCTCTTATAACCTATCCCAACCTTCAAACAATATAACCACACATCCGAAATTACTTTCCTTTTGACTGCAACCCAGAATAGAATTTCTGTATTACAGACAAGCATTATAAGCAACTTAAATGTATTAAACGAAGTCTCTGTAGTCTTGAAATCTTTAGATTGGATAAGAAGTACAAAATATTGGCTCTATTGAATCACTTAAAGTGACAAACTCATCACCAAGTATCCCTCATTCAGTAACTAATACCTGGAAGTATAGTTGGTCGTTTCAATGACTATTTTTCATTGCCACTGACCACTGAGTTAGCGACTAGTGAGAATGATGCAAATATATTAAATGCAAATTTATTACTTTCATAAAATTCTTTCTCCTTTTCCACACAAACTTTACGAAAACTTACCTTATTTAACTAAAAAGTTCAAAATTAGTATTAGTGTTAATTGTTTCAACAATCCTCTTTCCAAATCAAAAATTGGCAGCCCCGTAAGCAAGCTTACTATGGATGAATGCACTTTTACTCCCATTTCGTACAATAGTTTATAGCCTGGTGATTTTGGATGCGTGGGATGGATTGTAAAAAAGTATACAATGGATGCTTGCACACTATTTGTGCTAGCTTTTGATCTTCGTTCTAGATTTTCGCGCTGTTGGTAACTTTTCCATGAGCTTAGTCAGCAAAGGACATTTCTCCTGTTTGCACGTACTTTCTCCAGAAGCCTGTTTCCACGAAAAAGTCATTTCTGCTTGGCCAAAATGCAACAAGATTAAAAAGCTACACAAGTCAAATAATATTTTATCAAAACGTTTGTGCTGACCAAAATAATTTAGAGTTCCACAATAACTGACCATAATACTAAATTATTTAATGTAATTTTAAATAACTTTTAAATGTTACTCTTGAGACTCTGCCGTGACTTGTTGTGTAAAGGATTTTGGGGTATTGTGAGAATGTTTTGATTTTTTATCACTAAGTAAGTTAAGTCGATAATTAAAATTGTTTGAGTGATATCAAACTACTTGGCTTATAAATATGTCTATATTTTCGTCCCTCAATTACCTCTTAAAACGAGCCTGTTCTACCATCCATCAAGCTGCATTAACAGAGCAACCGCTAAACGCAATACTTCAAGAAAAAAGTGCAAACCGAGTCTCCTTGACTGTCGGAAGTGAAAGTTCGTCTATTACGGCCCCCATCAGCACTATATATATTCAAGATTTAGTGAAAGTGGATAACTTCTCTCAAGCTGAATTAAACAATTCGTTTGACAACTCAATACTTGAAGAGTGGATAGATTTAATTAATTTACCAACTACTAAATCGAAAATTAACGTGGAAATAAATGATACGTTCACAAGTGAAAGTAGCCTACAATTTTCTAATGACACATTTCCTGATGCTCGACATTTGCTAGAAAGTTGGTGGAACGTTTTTGATGAAAGATATTTAAGACATGGCTGGGGATGGACAATAACTCTGATTATAGCTTACATGTTAATTCTTGTTGCTGGGGTGATTGGAAACCTCATGGTAATATTGGTGGTCTTACTACGCGTGCGCGGGGAGATAGTCAAAAATTTGTGGCCAAAAATATATCTGGACAAAAGACATTTTAGTCAAAAAAAAGTG
>JAQIWN010003404.1:0-13222 GCA_034699025.1 Entomobrya cf. arborea Gr-Col-00668
CAATCTACTTGTCTGCTTCTTGAATTGGTTCAACATAAACATTATATTTTAATACCTAAGTATTCAGTTTATTATACGTTCACACTATTTTGTATTACTTCTGTTGTAATTTTCATAAAGTATCTTATTAGAATTTTCATTTATAGATGAATGGCAAAGAAATTATCATTTGTTGAAGCGTTTTTTGACGAAGTTTTCCAATATTTACTATTCTCTTTTCCAATAAACTTTATTCATCAAAAATGTACAGGGATAGATTTAAATGAATTATTAAAACAGGAATACGACTTTTTTGTAGAGATGAAGAAGTAAATGACAGCTGTTTTAAAGATTGCATGCAATCTTGCGAAAGGAAAGAGCTTGTGTGATAATCGAAAACAAAAATTGCCTGAAAGAACTTCATCGTTTCTATTCCCATTGAGTATGATAAGTAAAATGACGAAAACCATCGAAAACATTTAAAACAGACTTGAAAATAGAGGAATAGAGATCTTTATATTAGAAATGGGAAAATATCTAAACTTGGCTCTTTCCTCAGTCGTCGTTAATATTCCATCCAGCTACATTTTTCTGCATCCAATCCAACACCCATCCTATCCTATTCTACATCATTTCAGGTGATTTGTGTAAAATCTTGGTTTTCTGGTTGGCATATAAGGTGGTGAAATATATATTGAAAATGTGGATTGTTGTTGGTCATGCCACTACCACCACCACAAGAATCTTTCTGTCTCTATTCTCTCATACGATAAACTTTTTTTCTCCTTTTCCTTTCCGAACTTTCTCCAAGTTAGAATCACTGAATATTTAATCACTTCGAGGAAACTGAAAAGCTAACCAAACTGAGAGTAGTGTGTGTCGATGTGCTTTCTTTCCAGTTTTCTTCTCTAGTCTCAAAATCGAGAAATCAAGCATTCAAAGAAAGCCTTTTCCTATTTTCTCCGACTCGGTTGTGTGTACTTTTACTTTTTTTGGTGATTGTGTTGGCTTTGGCTTTAGCTTGCTATAATATGCATTATTATTCCGTATCCCTGGCTGGATTCATTGCTGCTTTGGTCCACTTGAATAATTCTAGTAATGGTATAGTAATACGAAGAAAGCACATTAACAAAACAACGTTTTTGTTGGCTTCTTAACAATAATATAATTGTGCTCCCAGAGCCAGCATAACATTCCATTTTAGAAATAAGAATAATAATCAGAAGAGAAAAGAAGGCTGTCTTTATTCCCTCCTATTCGACTTTTCTTTCTGCTCGATCACTTCCAGAAAAGGGTACAAGTCGGTGATAAGTTAAACAGAAACTACTACTTACTTTACTTGACTTCCCTACCACCACATACCACCACCACCAAAGAAAAACTTCAAACTTTATAAGGACCCAGCTAACAGACATGGTTTAGTGGGTTTTCACGGTTTTACTCGGGTTTTAGTGGAATAAGCTTTTTAAAAGCTATTGTTATACACTCCGATACTTCTTGGCTGTAAATTCCGTGGTGCGGTTTGATGTGTGATGTGAACGCGAGGAAAATAGTTTTCTCTGCAGTTATTGTCGTTGTCATCCTACTTTACATTACAACAACTTCAAATTCTAGTTGCTCTTCTGATACCAGTGCCAGTAGTCTATAATGCGATTGTGGTGGAATGGTATGGCCTGCGTAGGTGAAGCTGGAGGACTCCTCCACTCTTTCTCCTCTTAGCATAGTATCGTCATCTCACTATTTGACAAAATAAGTATGAATGAGCAAAACCAAGAAGGATCCGAATAGCACTGTAATGATAACAACGAAGATGATGAAGCTAATGGAATTTTAAATTCTAAGCGCGTTTGTTTGCAAGAAAAGGCAAAGTAGATGATCGAGTATAAAAGGAGTGAGTAGAATAAGAGAGTAAACGAAATAAATGAATTTACTTTCTCTGCTATTCAGAAAATTTGCTTTTGAAACTATGCATGTCATTTAATATTTTTCTTCTCTTTATTCAAGCCTATAGCTTTGAGCAATGCGAGGAATGATCAAATATCTATAAATCATATAATTTACATGCGTACAAATATATACACTTATGTTCTACTTGTTGGGTGATTTGTATTGTTCACTCTGCCTTTTTCTTTCTACAATGTATACTTTAATTTGTATTGAAATGTTTCATGTCTTTTTCTCCATTTCCATCCCCAAATCAAATTGAATTTCACTTTCACTTGATTTCCTCCTTCACTCTGACTCCGAATATCTAACTGGTCTTTTTATATATTTGGTGGTGCCTTGTGGCTGATGCTATATGTTTGTGACTCAAATGACTTGTGTAGTTTTTCACAAGAATTAGCATTGATTTACTGCGTTGTTTGACCCGCTCCTTTTCATACCGATTTGTCACTACCGTAGGTACACTGTACAGTTATATTTTGTACGTGTGTCCTTTTGCTTAACTTCGTGTCGTGGTGGTCTGGTCTGGTTTTGGTCTTCTCTCTGGTCTCTAATCTCATGCATAATACATGATACCCGCATGAAATAGCCAGAAAGAAACCAATATGTCTCCGTTTCCTCCATCTCCATTAATACTGATGGTGATGACGATGATGCATGCATTCCATTATTTTCATTGTGTTTTAAAGCAATAGCAGTGTAGCAAATGGTTGCTGCACTCTAGGTATACACTGTAAAGGTCCTTTCTTTCCACAAGGCATTACATTCACCAATTTGCTATTGGCTCTTAGCTCCCTCCGGGGATTAATATGATGGTCACCAAGTATGTATCTCGTTGTCATTAATTTAATGACTGTAATGGTGGTAGTGGTAGACACCAACCAGAGCACAAACTCCTTCACTCAAATATACAGCAACAATCCAGTTTTTACACTACTGGTGTGTGTGTACCCGCACATCAGTGAAAGCTCAGTGGTAGTAAGCAACAAGAACACCGTATCTATTCACATCTTGTACATGATTTCATTCATGCCAAGAACCGTAGTAGTATCCATTGTAAGGGAAATGATAATAGTGGTTTTTGTTGTTGTTGTGTAACATAAAACTTTTGGCAGTATGTATAATGCAATGTGATGATGTGTCAGAAACAGCAAGTCGTAGTGTAAAAGTTGATAGGCTCTTGTTTGGGGTCGCAACAGTAAAAATCATTTCAGTAATTCCAAGTACGTTTTCATGTAAATTTTCATGGCACAGCTTTACTCTCTCTGTATTTTATATGCATTTTGCTTCCTGCTTGCGACAACTTCAAACTGTGTTTGCAAACTATACAGTCAGAAAAATGATTTCGAAATTTTTTTATTCCAACAAACATCGATGTATAACCAGTAATTTAAATACAAACTGCCTCTCGTTCAAATAGCCTTTGAGATGACCGGTGTAGCAAAATATATTGCTTACATTAACATATTTTTGTGCATTGTGTACTATCATTTCAAATAACATATCAACTAGCCATGTTATGTAGGGAAATTGTTCCGGAAGACCCAGCCACCACATCGGAACAAAAAATACTGCAGCATATTCACATAAACTGGATAGTTATTGTCATTACTAATGTACTACTTGAAGAGCTACTGCTACTACATTACTTTTACTTGAGAACTATAATGATTTGACTTTAGACCTCGAGTCATACTAAAAGAGTTTACAGTCAGTTCAGTATAAAGTTAGTTAGAAATGAACTTGAGTGAACTGTAAACCAATTCATTCGGGAAATGACCCATTTTGCTCCATACTCATGTATCATTCGTCACATGTGAAATACATATTCTGTAAACTTAGAAATATGCTAGTGGCACTCTGGTCGCCTTCGGGGACCATTTTCGAGTCTTCCATGCAAACATCCAAAAATACTGCAGTAACAGGAAGCGCTTAGAATCAAATAACGGGAAGAAAGAACAAGCCTTTAAGCACTTACTGTGTGCGTGCACATAATATTCTACACCATTGTAAATAAATACTCTATGAGAAAATCATCTTTACAAACATACAATGTCCCGGCTAAAAAATATGAGCAAAAGCCCAACAGCAAAATATTTTTATATTAGCAAACAAGGCCAGTAAGGCTACCATAAAAAAAGTAAGTTACATTTAACACTAACTCAGTTTTAAATCTATTACTGTTGTTTGGGAAAAGGGCCGCCTTAAAAAAGTATGGTGCATGTAGATCACCAGATCAAACTAAAAGTTATAAAAAAGTACAGAATTTTATTTTACCACGTGAAACATTACAATTGAGGGCACATCTAAATTCCAGCAAGCTTACACTTTACTTTCCTTTACTGCTTGCTGAGCTTGTAACTTTAACTTTTGGTTATTGACTCAAATCAACCAACTGGCGGTATTCACGACGAAACATGAAACATAAAACTAAGCAGTGAAATGTACCCACACCACATTGCATTAATATATAAATAGCTTATGCATAAAATGCTTTGAGTTTTTGATGATCACATGATGATAAGTATAAGCCCCTATTCCTGTGTTTTTGCCGATGCCGCTGCCGCCATACTATTAGAACAACTACAAGAGTTACACAGTGCGTTACGTTACGTGGCTTCGCGTGGTGAAAGTGGCATCATCCTCATGATGATGAAGAAACACCACAAATAATGGTGGTTATACATATTTATTATGTCAGAAAAAGATTGCATCGTATATTAGGTATGCGCATGCATAATGTATGATTTTCTATTCTGCTGGTACTTTCACTCCAGCTTGTATAAAACATCTCTATAGTATATTCACGTGTGCGTTTCTGTATATCATCTTTTTTCTTTCTTTTATAGTATATATTGCAAACACAACCACACTACCATTACCACCACCACTATACCATACCATCTTCATCATCATGATCATCTTGAGGATTATTTTCTTATAAATACATATAAAGTGTAGAGTAGAAGGAGCTTGAAACAGACAAAACAGCCCAGAATTATAATATCTTCTGTTCTGCTTTCTCTTCTGGTCTATCTGACTGACTGAGTGAGTAGAAGGATTAGTGGAGATAGATATACGAGACAATGAAAGCCGTAAGATGAGGATGAAAATGGAAATATGCATTTGAATGAGACTAGGAACGAAACGCATATGAGAAGAAGTTCCAGTGGCAGAAGCAATAGTGCCCGAAAAAGATGAGATATTTTCACAATATATACCAGACAGAGAACTAGTGATGGTGGTGTGCCAGTGAAGAGTTTAGCAAGTGTGAGAACAAGTGGAGAAAATATGCATGGTAGGCATGCACAATCTACAGAGGCTCCCCTTCAGCAAGTTATTATGTGTAGGTGTATGTTTGGCTGAGGGCTATGAGGAAAATCCAGAGACAAACAAGTAGTCTACTAGTCATCATGATAATCTCTTCGTCGTAGTCGTAGGTTTAATGGTAATGCTGCCAACAACATAACAAGAAGAAAGGAAATATTTTAGTGCCCCACTCTGTGATAATATGCAACCCTGGTATTGCAAAATTTTAGTTTTTCGTCAACATGCGTCTATGCCATGCCTGTACTAGTGCTCTAGATATGTCTTTTTAGTTAAAATATATGAGTACATACCTACGTAGTTATTTTGCTACATACAAAACGATGTGACTTCAGTTCAAGGCTCAGGGCTTAAAACCAACCAACCGTAATAAATGGGTATTAAAGGTAGACAAGTAATTTGGCAGCCACAACTGATCCCTTGTGGATTTTTCTTGTAGGATATGTGTAACAGTATCACTTTATGTACCATAATGAAGGAAGATATTATATTATAGCGGTGGGTTTATAGGAAACACGCTGAAATGAATTTCTATACAAATTGTAAAAGACTTCTTAAAACAAAGTAGCCAAGTAATTTACAGGATATTCAAGCGTGAATATATAAATTTTTTGAGATGCGGTATCATAAAAGTTTAAGGATATTTGATACAACATTTCATACAAAAACTATGTCATCATAGCACATAAATATAAATTGTATTTTCACACCGAACGAAAAGCCTCTAGGCAGCACAGGGCAAAGGCATTGACGATGATGTGGGTTGGGTTGAGTTTAAAGCAAAAAAATGTGCTAACGACAAAACACTGTAAAATTACTATCATACTTGTAGTTCACATTTAAGGATTAATAGAAAATCTAGTGAAAGTAAAAAAATACAGTTTTAAAAAGTATGTGTAGGTTTTATGGCTTGATATTCATTTGCCTAAATGCCATGAAACAATGATGACACCACAGCAGCACCATAAGCTTTAGCAGTGATTTGACTTTTAACTTTATTTAGGTTTGTGGAAAGTAAACATCTATTTCTTTGATTCCCTAACGTTTCCCTTTTCTCAAACCATTTTATGGTACATGACAAACATAACCACAGTCTGGATGAACAAACACGCAAACTAAATAAATAACAACTAAGAAGTAAATAAAAATAATTTTACAAATGGACTAAACGAAAGCGATAACATAAGATAAGGAAAAAATACATATTACATGTATGCTATGAATGTATATTCGGTTACATACATAAAGATTTGTAAACTACAAAAAAAAAATGGAAATGGTCTGTGTCTCAAGCTTCATTGTGTCCCATCAAAAAGATTTAATTTTGCGGAAAATTTAACATTTATTTGTTTTGCTGGTTTGGATAGCACAATTTGCTTTGGAAAAAAAGTTGAAATAAATGGGACTTGAGTACATTCATGTAAACATTTGTGGATGGAAGTACTTTTTTCTGCAATATGTTTCACCGACATTTGAAAGAAAAATGAAAAATGCTATAGAACATGAGTTCAGTTGGTTTGACTTGTATAGTACCACCACTACACTGAGAAATCCATTTTCTGTGTAGAAAAGCGGAAAAAAACTATCATTGAAAATTCTGGACATCTGTAGGAAACTAGCATGTTGAATGACGGACATGTTACGTTGCCCATTCTATCTAGTCTTTTTCGTTTGTATTTTGTATGCGAGTTCATATTTGGATCAAATATAAATAAAAAAAATCTACATTCTACAATGATGATTTATTGACTCACCTCGTTTCAAATTGTCTACTTTGAAATACGAATTGATTCTGAGCTGAAAATGGTCTAAAAAGAAATATTTTTTATCCTATTTCAGCCTTACTAATACTAATATTATGTATACACACTTACACCCGTCAACTGTGAGTGAGTATCCTTATGTAGAATACAAGTAAATAAATCAGTGCAAAGTGCTGTTTTGTGTGCCGTGACTATCAACGAAAATCTGTTTAAACTGAACTGAATTGGGAATCAATTTTGCTTTTTCTTTTACTCTTATTGTCTTTTTTTTCTCTGTCCTTTTCTAACAGACCTGTCATCTTCTTCCTCGACGCCAAATAAACGTGGCAGCCGGAGCGTGTGTCGACTCTCAGAGTTTGTTTGCAAAGGAGGAAAATGCATCTCAGCGGATAAGTTTTGTGACGGTGTGGATGACTGCGGGGATGGATCGCCGTCTTCAGATGAGCCTCGTTTCTGCACACGTAAGTATATTTTTTCTTTCCCTTTCTTTTTATATTATACTCGAAAATCCATTCATTTTATTTAGTTGCTAGTGCAGAAGAAAAAGTAGACAAGTAATGCGATGCAACACACATTTTATACTTATCTAACTTGCTGTACTTGTATATATAGCTGTGTGCCATGCTGATGTGTCTACAAAATTTACTATGCACAGAGACTTCAATCCCATTAATGTAACAAGAGCGAATAGGGAATTTTACTAGACTTGACTTTTTACTTGATCGAATAACTGCAAAAACTATTGGGACTATTGGTAGAGAGGGGTCCACTGCTGCTAGAACAAGGAAAAAAACAAGAAGAAATACGAACATCGAACAGAACGATTGAAATATCTTTATATGTTTTCTTTCCTTTCTTTCTCCGAAAAAAGTATGTTGAGTTATACGAACAAAAAATTGTGTATTCAATCTTATTCCACTTGTGTGTGATGCTTAAGAAGGTAGTGAACCGAAGATTCGAAAAACTGTGAGCAAAAAAGAAAGAAGAAGAAATGAATCAAAAAGTCAAGTGAGAGGCTACACATTATACGTTAAAAGTACAGTTTGAGTACACACGTAAAAAAAAATTTTGGAGATAAAAAACTTAAATGTCAAGTCATTGTCAAGTCACTTTTGCAAAAAGAAAGAAAGAGAAAGTTCAGTTTATTCCAGTTACTTCTTGATTAAAGAATATTTCCATCATTTTTTGATTGAACATTTTACCCACACATTATCCTACATTTACGTTTTGCAGAATCTTTTTGAACAATAAACCGGTCGATGTATCATGGAAATATATGTATTTTCTCTTCTTTCCTTCTATTCAAACAATTTATCTAATAACTCGAAATTAAATTAGGTACATATAAAGAAATGGTAGCGAAGTATATACTTCTGATGATGATGATGATGCATATTTGCATAAATAAATCATATTTGGATTCTTTTGTAGTGCATTTACCTGTAACAGACTGATCGAGTTACTGAATTGAATTGCTGTTTACTTTGATGCGCAAACACGACTTTAGCTTATGAGTAAACTTATTGAACGCCAAAACCATATAATTTATCTTATACCAATATTCTTTTTATATAGTTTTGCAGTATATTTTTCGGTTTTTATAACAAATTAAGTAAGTATTTCAAGCATGTATGAACAAGTATACACAGTACTTGAATATATGCATTTTACTTGTGTAATATAATTAATAAAATAGTCAGTCATATAAAGTATCTTACAAAATGGAGCCTTTTGTTTGTATTAATTTTATGTTATTGTGTTTGTACTTCGATACTTGTATTTATATTCCAAATCATGCACCAAACCAAGTTCCCTTCAAGCGTGTGCACTACATCACGCAATTCCTCTTTAACATCAAGAGTCTTAAACATTTACTCTTCCTAAATACAATATATTATATGAACGTTCATCCTCATGCACGCTATGACAAACGATAACGAAGGAAAAGGACCGTAAACTAAAATCCCTTGTCGCTTTTATTTTACTCTAGAATTTCTTGTTTGTCTCGTCTTTTCTCTACTTTCTCCGGTAATATTTGGTTTGTTTTTCTACTCACTTTACCTTGCTTGCATTTTACTTACTATGCCTTTATGAATTTGAGGCTACTATGTATACCTACCTGACAATTTATATCTTTTGTCTCATTACATCCCGTCAGAATGGCATATTACATAGGTATTGTAGTTTTTCTTGTGTACATACTTATTCTTTACTGTACATGTTTGCTATTTACTTATATGCTTTTGCATTGCCTTTTTTTCTCGCACGTCTTTCCCTCAACTCTTTCAGAGAATACAATAAAAGAAAAAAATATCCAACAAAACAGAAAAATACAACTGACAATAGTAAAGAAATAAAAAAAGAGTTTTTCTCCTGGGATTTCCCATTATTTTCTTGGAGTTTCTCCACTGCTGCTTTTCCGCGATGCTCCCACACTGCCACTGCCATATGCATATTATCAATTTGCGTATTATGCTCTAGATGGATTGTTCCATGTTACTCTCTATTTTCTTCTTTCCATTGTCTCTCTTCACCTTTTCACTTAGTACCAATCTCAATCTATATAGTTTTCCACGAAATCTACTGAAAACATGAAAAAATACTATGCGCCTTGTACGCAACTTTTCTTGTCTCAGTCATTCACAATTTCAATCCATCCAAAAAACCTAGACAGCAGGGGAACAAGAAGAACAAGACGCGAAGAAAGACAGAGAGAGAGAGAGAGAACAACCATCTTGTTCAAACTTTTTGCCAACTCATCAAAAACTTGTAAAATACACACACACAAACATACTCTTAGACATGCATATATCCACAATCCACATGATCCTATGAAACATTTTATGCATATATTCATATGCGTGAACTAACACGTTTGGAGAGAAAAGTATTAAAACTACTATATTAACTGAAATATTATTGCTTGTAATAATACCTACATTTATATCCCTAAGTTCCATATGTCTCTTAAGAAAATCAGCAATAATATCTGCGATACGATGACGATGATGATGGCAGATGTAGAAAATTTTCGCGGATGAATGCTTGAGGTGAACAAGTATAAAGACAAGTAGGATGATGAGAAGGATAAAGAACTAGAGAGAGTGAGTTTACTTTACTTACTGTTTGCCAGTTCTCTGCTTGTTTCTCTTCTACTTTCCGTATTAGTTTTCCAGAGCTAGTTTGGATTTTCCTTATCCCCCCGACTCATCAAGGAAATGCGTTATGGTTGGGTAGATAAAATGAGAATAACTAATAAAACACATATATTTCCTAGCTATAGATGTTCAGATTTCATCTTTGTTCACCACATTCACCCACACAAGAGTGTGGGTATAAATATTGTAGAAAAAAATTGTTAAGATTTTCTGTTTATACAATTAATTTGGTAGTAGTAAAAAGGTTCTTAGAAAACGAAGAGCCATAGGCGCAAGCACGTTTCCATTTTACTATTTTACCAGAATTTGTGGCTTTCACTTTAACCCTTTACCCATTACTATCAACTAGACATGGTGCACGCATCAGGCGAGGTTGTATGAAATGAACGGAGCTAGCAGTGCAGTGGTTCTCGTCGTAAATTGGGTTTATTCATCAAAGTCTCACTTGACATACCATACATGCCATGCCACCTTCTTACTCCTCATATTATACTTTCGCTGCGTTCTGTGTTCCGTAGATGATGTGCATTGTTTCTTGGGAAAAATCTTTAGTGTCATGTCATGAAGAAATTTTACAGGAATGAAAAAGTTTGTCTGGGAACTGAATCAGAAGGAATATAAATTTCGTTAGAATAAACCATGTCGTTTTATTGTTGTCTTTGATGATAAAAATAACGGAGCTTCTCTGACTTTTTAACGAGAAAGGTTCCAGTACAAATAAAAAAGCGTTGTGTAGTTCTATTTAGTACTTGCAAAAGAAAAGGGTTGGTTGAATACTCAGAATACCATATCACTGCACTACAACAAGAATTACGACGAAGTTACAATTTGTAGAGACCGCACCAAGTGGTATGTTATATCAAGTCTGTGTTCATTTAGTCATTTATTACTTGTGGAAAAAATCTACATAAATGATTGCATCTTTTGTTACTGAAGAATCAGAGCGTAGTAGCCAAATCCATAGTAGCTTCTTTAAAAAAAGAAGAGCAAACTATCGTGCAAAATAGTTTCGGTCAAGCGGAAGGAATCCTCTTGGTGCTGATGACTAAGCAGAGCTATGATGTATCTAGTGTATCTTGAGAAAGTATGGGAAATGATCATGATATTATTCGTTATTTCCATTTCATTGGTATTCCAAGAAGTTTGGCTTTCACCAGAAAAAAACGAGAGCCATGTCCATACAGCTTGTGTTGAAAAAAAGGAAAAGAAAACTGTGCCATTTGTCATTTTTTCCTTTCATTTTTATACATAATATACATATTTATAAAATCTAAACCATGCCTTCTTTTATCTCTATCTAAACTAAGGATATTACATAATGATGTATTATTCTCATATAACAGTCATTTTACTTTCTTTCTTTGCCTACATTTTATCCAAAGAAAAGCGGCCCTCACTATTTTGACAAATGGCTCACTAGAATATACTTGGTTTTTGATTCATAATCGATTCATGTGAATCTTTTATGGCATCCTTTGGCCCTTTTTTATGCGATGAAAGTATAAAAAAGAAATTGTTCGTACATACGAATCTTTTTTCTTATAATATCAGAGTAATAGTCTTGTCATCGAGTTTTTTTTTTCTTCAAAACATTTGATTTTTCTGCTCATCTTTGCATCAAGTCTTTTGTACAGTTTTTTTTTTCGTATAGCCATCCACAGTTGTTAGTTATGCGATATGTATTGCATTTTTCGTTTTTTATGTTTAGAGACCATTCAAGATCTAGAAAAGGCTTTAGAAGTAATAAAAAAACAAAAAAGATGATTGAGTGTATATTGTATGTACATACTATACATTTCATGCTTTCTCTTTTTACGACCGATCCCTTGTCACTTTCTATTGCTCATCATCATGTTTTAAGGTGAAAGCTACAAAGTACCGCCTCGACGTTTTTATTTTATGAATTCGTGTTGTTGTCAGATAAATAAACTGTACACATTGAAGTATGAGGAATGCGCACATACAAGCATCGTACAAGGCGTACATGGGTAAATGTGGTGGTGGTGGTGAAAGTTCGTTCACAGAAGTCAACCAAAACTCTGTTAGAAGATAAAATTGAAAAGAGCAGGAAATGCATTTTCCCAGGCACGATGGATCATCATAGTGTAGTCTTTGTGATCAGTAACTGTGGCAGGTCTTGAGTAAATTCTGCTTCAAGTGAAAAATCAATCCTCTTTATAGCATTTTGCCATCAACGGCAGCGACATCGTCGTCATCATCATCAGTCAATCTAGATAAAAAAAATCTACATTATGAGCAGTTGAGTATGAATGCTTTTGTGACTAGTATGAAGTGACAGGTTTAAGGAGAACGCAGTCAGTAGAAGAACTACATCCGTACACACTATACCACACGCAGAGTTCACAGCAAAACCTGGAGTTTAATCCATTGATGGGGTTGGCAGACTACACGGAATTGGGGGAACTTGAAGCGATGTGATGTGAGATATGAGAACACCGGTAGATGATGAATGATAATCATGATCCTCAGTCTTATCACTAAGATCAGTACCTGTGCATGAATATGACTCAAGGCTTTTTTGGCTGTGATGATTTTTAGGAAGATACCTCATAAGGATCCTTTTCGTATTTCTTCATTCCGTGTTTTTTGGTAGATTTTGTTTGGAGATTCACTGGCAAAGCTGAAATGCTACTGCAAATTATTTTGCCTTTGGCATTGAATCTCATGATAAAATTCTGCAGGTGTTCTGTACGCACTTATTATGCAAATCCCTTGAACTTACCTTACATCCACGAGATTATATAGCATTTTGTATTCAAGTGCAAGGCTAGCTTGATTAGAGTTAAGACCAAGACGAAAAATGAGCCAATTTAAAGTCAGAGAATTCTTGGGGGTAATTCTTCTTGATCTATATCCATTTTGTTATTCTTGGAAATGGCACTCGACTTCATGTGAAGTACATCAGCAGCATGCAAAGAGGAAAGTTTTATAGAAAGTATCATTTTAAAGAAGAGTAATTCGTTTGGTATGGTGGATGGATGTGGATTACATGGGCTACCATCAAGGACTAACGAAACAAGACAAGGTGAT
>JAQIWN010003405.1:0-13222 GCA_034699025.1 Entomobrya cf. arborea Gr-Col-00668
TTAAAAGGTCAGTTTGTATGAAAATAGTTAAATCAATAATCTCATACACGTAAAAATGCTTATTACTATTTAAATTGTTAAAAATGGCCACACTTCTAGCATCCCTTTAATTGTTTTTATAAAATCTTAAACTAAGTGATTTGTTAGAAAAAGCATGAAGGTTTTATAATTTGGTTACAAATTTGTAAAAAAAATAAGGTAATTTACAAGAAAAAACAAACTTATAATTTGAGGTTCTATTTTTTAATGTTAGCGTTTTATATGCAATACCTTTATGACATTTAAAACTGTTTTGTGGATTTACTTAATTTCTTTTCTGTAAACATTCTGACCAAAGTCTCTCTATTTTTTCAATAACGGTGGTAAACTATTCTACAGAATTAAAAAGTTTCACTCAAGAAAAAATATGTTTTCACCCAATTTTAGGTACTAAAATATTTAACTTTATTAACACTTCTTGATGGGCCCTTATGAAACAATATATTGGCTGTAAAACGCTTAGTAAATTTAAATTAACGTGTAATAATTTGCTTTCCACAACAAACATCATTACAATAGAAAAGTTTTGTAAGTTTTGTCATGTCAAACTTTCATGGATTCACGTTATATTTCCAACGATCGTAACGAGTTTGAAAAATGGTATATTGGATCTTCAAGACAAATATATTCTAAAATAACATTCCGTTCTTTTAGTTATTTCAAAACGCCGTCATTACTAAGTTAAACGTAAGCAAATTTCAATTAAAAATGCTAACAAAGCTATCACTAGTCCAGCAACAATTAAAAGAAATACAATCATTAAACAATTTACATTCAAAGCCTTTGGCGATCCATCATCCACAATATGCCCTTTATGCTCAAATTTTATTCCATACTTTTCTCTTGCTTCCTGCAAAGCATTTGCCTTCACTTTCCTTATAAATCTTTCTTTCCAGTACTCCACAAGAAATCCATTCACTGCCATTCCAACGTATCTGCTAAAAGTTTCTTTATAAATAGAATCTTTCCTGAAGCCAATTCCACCCAATACAACTCCTCCAGAGTCGTCCGAAATCAGCAAACTATTTAATACAGGATCTTTGGAAGAATCTTTTGCCCTCGCATACTGAACTACAGAGTCCCAAGCAATACAAACACTAATAGTTCTGGCAGCTTGATGCAGACAATGGATTATATTTTTTGTCCAAGTCATTCTGTTTACAATTCCTTTGATCACAGGATTTGGCGATGTTTTCATAAGCTCAGCTCCTATGCCTCCAACGGTATGAAACACAATCGAGTACTGGGGATTTTCATGAACTTGTTTGAACGTCGTTGGAATCTGTTCCTTTTCGGAAAAAGTCAGAAATCCAACCAGATTGGAATTATAGGCGGTGGCAACGACATAAGAGAAAAATATCCAAATGCCAATGAGCATACGTGAATTTAAATACTTTGGTATTCTAGTTGATTGTCCCAATAGCAGATTATAAAACAAGAAAAATATTCCAGATGTTTTGTAGCTGTTTGTAACACAAAAAACCTTATTTTGTACTGTTAATTTTAGAAAAACAATTAGGGAAACTGTTGAATAGGCGAGTAATACACTAATCCATACGATTGGGGATAAAGGATTTACCAAACTTGTCCAATGAAGAAGTCTGGCTGGAATCTTGAGACATAATCTTAATTGTATTACGCACGACGTTGTCGTTAAACTTATGAACGGATATCGCTGTAAACTATGCCCAAGTGCTGGTGTTAAGTCAGCCCTTCCACTTAATAACTCTCCTATTACTCCAGTCCAACTGCCGTTATCTAACAAAAAGCCAAATCCAGGTCTATTCATTTCATTGTAGAAGTTTAAAGTCAAATTTGTCTTTTGGGCGATTGCTTTCAGAAGTTGATACTGCATACCATCGAGTTCACCCTTCGTATTACTTAATTTCATAATGTTGGGAGGAATATTGAAATACGCAGCATTTAGGTTTTTTCCATTCAGATTATTAATTTTGGATAAAAATTCAAAAATTTGGGTAGTAATCATGGATCCAGTGTAAATAGTGGGCTCCAGCAAATACTTAAATTTGACTGTTTTAAGTTTTGATGTAATTATTGGCACCATACCATACTTTCGGATAACTCCATTAAGAATGGTACTAGAAGACATTATATTTGTCAAAACTCTTTCTTTGGTAGAAATTAAGATATGAGTATCATGAACAGAATCACCCATTTTATTCAAGAAAACTTTGAAATTTTCAATTTGCAGCATTTCCGATTGTATCAGAAATATAGTGTTCCAGCAATTCGACTTGAACTTGGAAATATAGGTATTACCCGAATTTAATTTTTCGTTAGATAATTGAATTGGTTCTATTACTTCAGCAAATGTTGGCCAATCGAACAAAGACGTGGATGGATCCTCCTTATCAATTTTGTTTACGAGAAAAAATCGGAGCGAACAATCAAGATTTGTTAGCGTATGTTGGAATCTTATGTTTTCCAAAAGTTTATTCGTAACACATTGTTCAGGGCAAAGCGAAATTTGACATTGACAGCTTACAATGAAACGTATTTTACCTACACCTAAAAGTATTACGGTGCAGTAAAGCAAAGTAACTTGAGAACGTTTCATTGTTAAATTTTCTCATGTCAAACTTCATGTCAATTTGTTTAAACTTCTTTATAAGTTAGCTTGCTAATTTGTCTTCATTTTGGCTCTTATGATGTCTTGAATTTAAGAAGATATCTGTAAGCAGGACTTTTATTTACTCTAATTGGTAACGATGTGTAAATTTGGAGACAGAAGTTACTACTTAAATATATCTTTATCATGTAAAAAACATCACATTACGAAACACAGTATGTAATTTGGATGATATGTTAAAATTAAAGCATTGAGTATTTATCTCATTGGTGATACATAATACGCTACGTTTCATAATCCTGTAAAAAAGTAAATTATGCAATTTCTAATAAACCATGGCACTGTCAATGTCAATGCTAACAATTCTGAATAAATGTATATAAATTGGTAGACCATTCCAAGAGGCATGAGCATCATGAAAAAGTAATTATTTTTGATCTTGTCACTAAATTAATGGAAGAAGCGTGTAAAAATCGATTATGTAGTGTCATATTTCATAAATGGATTTTCAGTTAGAAGTTTGATACAATTTATCTCTACGATCCTATTCAAACAGCCTCGTGGACGCAAGCATGTAATTACAGTCGTCGAAGACTATAGGAAATATAGATAACCAAACGTTTCTCCTCGTGAGAAAAAGATATGTTCACACATTTCACAACACAAATATTAAATTACTGATTGGCTAGACTAGACTAGTTATTCCTGGTCCTCCCATACTTCTTTTTAATTGATTTTTATGTAACTCAGTTAGCAAGCTGAGTTGCACAACTAATAACATTATTTGCAGATATAAAACAGGGAGGCATGAGAAATTGGTAAAATTATTTCCCACAACTTCTAAAAATATATTATAGCTTATAAATGTTTTCATATGTTCAAAATGTTTATTTCCTATTTAAAAACAAGGTGGTTCTATTAACACTTTTTTGTGTTCAAGAATACACACCCAAATTGCATGTTTCTTGTTTTTATGCTTGAATGTTCGTGTTTATTTACTTAAACAAAAATACAAAAGAACAATTAATTCCCAAATTTTAATCACAGAATTTCAAGTCCAGTATCAAGTCAGCCTCTGTATCTTGTATAAATTAAACATTTCAAAATAATTAAATTCAAACATTAACTAAAGAATACACGTTTTACCTTCTTATGCATCCCGGCCAAATCAATAACTACAAATCTTAATAACGATTTGTTACAACACTTTGTAATGAGAGACAAGATATTTTCAACCATAAATGCACATATTGATAAAATTAATCCACCAAAAATTAACAAGAAAACAATCATTAAACTTGTAACATTCAATGCCTTGGGCGACCCATCATCATTACCAAGATGTCTGTTATATTTAAAATTACTTCCAAGTTTTTCTTTAGCTTCACTCAACGCATTTCTTCTAACTTTTCTCAAAAATCTTTCTCTCCAGTAATCCACAAGAAAACCATTGACAGCCATTCCCACATATCGATCAAACGTTTCTTTGTAAATCGATCCTTTCTTAAATCCTATAGATCCAAGTACAAGTCCTCCTGAATCCTCTGGAATAAATAGGTTATCCAACGTTTGATCTTTCACAGAGTTTTTAGCCCTGGCATACTCAACTAAGAATTCCCAAGCAATACAAACATTATCTTTATGTGCAGCTTGATGAAGACATTTTATCACACTTTTAATCCAAGTCATTCTCTTAACAATTCCTTTGATCACTGGATTCGGTGAAGTTTTTAAGATTTCAGCTTCTAGGCCTCCAACTGTATGAAGCATAATAGAATACTGAGGACTTTCATGAACTTGTTTGAAGGTTGTTGGAACCTGCTCCTTTTCCAACAAAGTCAAAAATCCTACAAGATTGGAATTGTATGCGGTGGAAATAACATACGAGGAAAATATCCATACTATTATTAACCCACGTGACTTTAAATATTTTGGTAACTTAGTTGATTGCCCTAAGAGTAAATTGTAAAACAGAAATAATATCCTAAATATTTGGTAATTACTTATTTCACCAAATAATGTATTTCGAACTGTTAATTTTAGGATTAAAAACACTGAAATTGTGGAATATGCAAAAAATGTAATCATCCATACAATAGGAGACAATGGATTTATCAGGGAACTCCAATGACGCAGTCGACCAGGAGCTTTGAGGCACAACCTTAGTGGCATAACGTAACATGTAGTGGCAAAGCTTGCAACCGTAAAACGTTGGAGAGTTGGACCAAGTGATGGTGTTAAATCAGCTCTTCCACTAACTAACTCTCCCATCATTCCAGTCCAACTGCCATTTTCTAACAAAAAGCCAAATCCGGGTTTGCACATTTTACTGTAGTAGTTTAAGCTCACGTTAGTCTTTCTGGCGATAGCCTCTAAAAGTCGATACTGCATTCCATCAATTTCTCCTTCTGGACTGTCGTTCATTTGCAGAATGAAGGGAGGAATATTGATATAAACAACGTAGAGAATTCTACCGTTTAAATTATTTATTTTTTGTTGTAAGAATAATTTAGATGAAATTTCCACAGATCCGGTGTATACACGAGGTTCCATGAAAAACTTAAAGCTAATTGTTTCACATTTTGAAAAGATTATTGGGATTATACCATACTTCCGATTAATACCATTTAAGATTAAAGGGGAAGATAGAATCGATACCATCAAGTTTTCATTTGGTGAAATAAAGACATAACTGTCATAAGCAGAACCAGCTATTTTGACCAATACTTTATTGAAATCTTCAACTTTCAGTGTTTTTGATGTGAATGGAAAAATTATGTTCCAACAGTTTGACTTGAACTTTGAAACAAAAGTGGATAAGGTTTCTGGTCTGAAGCTATTTAATTGAACTGGTTCTACTTCACTTTCAAAAGTTGGAAGATCAACAAGGTCACCAATACCGTCCTTTAAACTTTTGCCCACTAAATAAATTCTATAGGAACAATCAAGGTTTATAAGCGTTTTGTAGAGTTTCATGTTTTCCAGTAATTTATTCGTAACAATTTTTGTCAAGCAAGGGGGAAATTGACAATTTTTGAAACACTGTATATCAATTGTAGCCATAAGAATTATAACAGAGCTAAGTACAAAATGTTGAGCAGGTTTCATTGTTAATTTTGTGACTATGAAACATTCAACAGCAGAACTGTTTTAAGTTTTCATCGTAAAAGTACTTTTGGGTCCTGCTTGTACGTCAGAACAAAATTGCTTCATTGGCTATCAACCTATTAGTCTAGAACTTCATTAATCCTTCATCAAGATAAGACATTTTGTTATGAAACTTTTATGTCCTTTGCATGAAAGCATGGAATGTTACTTTAAATTTCACCGTTTCACTCCAGAGCTTGTCTGATGTTGATTTTGCTTATCTTTTGCTGCATAAATAGGTTTTTGTTCTTTTTCTAATAAAAAGGTGAAGCGTAAAATTTAGCAATGTTTTAAGTGTTCTCTTGAAACTCAAGTTCGACCGATCGACAAAACTTTTTTTCAAAGAAAATAAATATTGCAGTAAAACAACAATTTACTAAATAATTGGTTAAATTTATTATTTCATCTTATCGAGTCACAAATGGTGCCATAGAACTTAACTACCTTGCCAAAGACAAACAATTTTCAATTGAGAAAGGGCATATAGATACCGCTAATCCCACAACAATCAAAAGAATACAATCAATAAACTTGTAGCATTCAAAGCCTGAGCCCTTCTTCTAAATGCTATTTATGTTTAAATTCGCTTCCATATTTTTCTTCTGCTTCCCGCAAGGCATTTAATTTAACAATTCTTGTAAATTTCCCTCTCCAGTATTCCCCAAAAATCCATTTACCGCCATTCCGACATATCTACTAAACGTTTCTTTATAGATGAAACCTCTTTTGAATCCTACAGTTCCAACTTCCAAGTACAATCCCTCCTGAATCATCCGGTTTAAAAATTAATTTACAATAATTTAAGGTTGGATCCTTTACAGTATTTTTAGCCCTTGCACACTGAACTACATAGTCCCAAGCAATACAAACCTTGGATGCTCAGCCTGATGCAAACAAGCCATTATATCTTTTATCCAAGTCATTCTCTTCACAATTATTTTTATCACAGGATTAGGCGACGTTCTTAAAATCTCAGCAAATAAGCCTCCAATCGTGTGAAGTGCAATCGTATACTGGGGACTTTTATGAATTTGTTTAAATGTAGTCGGAGTTTCTTCTTTCTCCCAAAACGTCAAAAATCCACAAATTAGCAATAATCTTTATCGTCAACATAAAAAACCATGTACAAAAAATCCTGCACTATGAATTGAAAAAAAATGTCTAAAAAAGCCACTCACTTTTTCCAAGATACAAACCAAATCACAATTTATTCAACTTCATTTCAAAATCTTGATTAAAATATTTAAATGATAAATATTTAAAAATGTCATTGTAATAATCTGTAATAATCAGCTTATCAAATTTTTACTTCAACATGTATCCCAGAAAATTACAGAAAAAACCGGGGCATTGAGAAACCAAATCGCAATCTTACAGCAAAATACATTTCTAAGTAAAAATTCCTTCCTGTACTTTGCTTATAAAGCCATTTGTAACCTAAACAGTTTTCAATAAAAAATACACATATGGCCATAAATAGTCCCACAAAAATTAAAAGAAACACAATCATTAAACTAGTTACATTCAAAGGCTTTGGCAACCCATCATCCTCAACTTGCCATTTATATTCAAATTTACCTCCATATTCTTCAATCGCTTCACGCAAAGCATTTTCCTTCATTTTTCTTACAAATGTATCTCTCCAGTGTTCTACAAGGAAGCCGTTAACCGCCATTCCCACAAATCTACTAAACGTTTCTCTATAAATTGATCCTTTCTTAAATCCAACCGATCCCATTGCAAGTCCACCCGAATCATCCGAAATAAACAAGTTATTTAACGTTGGATCTTTAATTGAATTTTTACCCCTCATAAAATGAACTAAAACATCCCAAGCAATACAAACATTGTTTGGTTGAGCTGCCTGATGAAGACACGTCATGACACTTTTTATCCAAGTCATTCTCTTTACAATTCCTTGAATCACAGGATTCGGTGATGTTTTTAAAAGCTCAGCTTCTAAACCTCCAATAGTATGCAGCACAACAGAATATTGTGGACTTTCATGAATTTCTTTGAATGTTGTCGGAATTTTCTCCTTATCTAAAAATGTCAGAAATCCCACAAGATTGGAATTATAAGCGGTTGAAATAACACAAGCAAAAAATATCCACATCATTAGTAGCCCACGTGGCCTTAAATATCGTGGCAAATTACTCGATTGTCCCAAGAGTAGCTTATAAAAAATAAATGTAATTTTGGATACCCGATAATTACTTGTTTCACCAAAAAATCTACTTTGTATTGATAATTTAATGGCGAAAAACAGAGAAATTGCCATATAAGCTAGAAATATACTAATCCACACAGTTTTCGTTAAAGGATTAACCAAACTTGTCCAATGACGCAATCGACCGGGGTTCTTGAGACAAAGTTTTAAATGCATTACAAACGATAAGGTAGCTAAACTTATGAACGGATGTCGTTGCAAAGTTGGGGCAAGAACGGGTGATAAATCAGCCCTTCCACTAATCAGTTCCCCAATTGCCCCGGTCCAGCTGCCATTACTTTGCAAATTACCGAATCCAGGAGTGTTGTAGTAGTTTAAACTTAGGTTGGTCTTTTTGGCAATAGCACCTATGAGTTGATAATGTGATCCATCGATTTCACCATTCTTTTTATTAATCATCATGACTGCGGGAGGCAAATTGGCGCATGCAACATTTAGGATTTTTCCATTTAAGTTATTTATTTTAGGTGGAAATGAAAAACGTGAAGATATTTTAATGGATCCTGTGTAAACAGTGGGTTCTAATAAATACTTAAAACTAACTGTTTTACTTTTTGGAGTGAGTACTGGGATCATTCCATACTTCCGAATAGCTCCGTTTAGTATCAACGGTGAATTTAAGATGCTCATCATAAACTTTTTGTTGAATGAAATAAATATAAAGCTATTATCCACAGAGTCACCCATTTCTACTAAGAACTTGCTGAAATCTTCTACTGACAGTTTTTCTGAAGTAAATGGAAATATTGTGTTATAACAATTCGACTTAAACTTGGAAACAGAAATAAAAATGTTTTCCGGACTGTAGCCATGATTATAAAGTTGAATTGGTTGCACTACAATTACAAAGGTTAGCCAGTCGATAATAGAATTAGTTGTTTGTTTTTTGAAATTTTTGTCCAATAAGATGAATCTAAGCGAGCAATCAAGCTTTGTAAACGTATTTTGCAGTTTAATTTTTTCCACCAATTTCCTTGAAATAATCTTTTGCGGACAAAAATAAGAGTGACAATTTTCAATAGGTTGTATTTTAGTTACACAATTAAGTATTATGGCACACCAGAGAGAAATATTTGTCGATAGTTTCATTGTTAGCTTTGCATTACATTACAGTTAGCATTTAATTTAACTTTCGACATGTTAATTTAGCCTATTATTAAAACTTATTGTACTTTGGAACCAGTTTCCTCAAATAATTTACGTTACGACAGACTGACTAAAAGTAAAGGTGTTCAGTTCTTTTTATCTTCATCATAATTCATGATTATTCCAACCAGACTATTGCAAAAGCCCATCAAGAACTTTGTATCCCAGCATGAGACAAAATTAAAAATTAATTGTTTTATTTATCGATACTTTATCATCAATTGAAACAATTCCATTAAAAAGATTAATAAAAATTCGGTATACATATGAACTTATATGCAATATTCACTGCCATTATATTCCCAGTTTTTTTTCTAAAAAATACAGTTTTACGATATTTTGAGAATTTTAGTTCACTAAAATTTACGGGCTTTTACAATTTCTCATTAAGAAGGTTTACATTCTATTTTGAATGTACTTATTGAAGAATTACTTTTATCCTGAAAATACACATTAAAGTTATAGTATCGGTATTAAGGGTGTATCATAATTTATCTTTACAAAATATTTAACTAAACACTTTGATACATAAAGGTGCACGAAAGGGAGTTGAAATTTCCATAATTTATTAGTCAAGTAATTAAACTATGACTAACAACGGCAAACACATAAATAGATCTTCACAAACCCCTACACACGCGAACTTAACATTTAATACTCGTTTTGTTTCACCCAAATACATTTACGTATCTTAATTGCATCTCCACATTCCATGATATCTCATTTAATATGTAGATCGAGTCATTTAGTTACGTTTTATATGACTATCTTTCATAATGATAGTTTAAACAAAAAAGTGCATTTTAAATTGGATATAATATAAAAGACTTTTCTTCAATATTTCAATTCTTTACTATTAAAGCACAATAAGTCTAAAAATTATAACGTTTTAAATTTTTAGCACCCATCACATCTCCAAAACGTAGTTTCAAGTCACCCCAAAACTTCTTAAGTACAGATAAAAATGAACACTATATTTCGTATTCCACTTGTTTTCCTATTTATAGGAATTTACACAGAAATTTGCTATCAACCATCCGTATCCGTATTAGCCCTAAGTCCTTACATCACATCCCAATCATCATCTTCAATCGAAAAACCCTACAACATACCTACAAATGTACACTTTTACGAACCAAAACATCAAGATAACTTATCACCATGGAAAACAGTTCACATCAATCTGTTGCGCTATTTATCCCAAAATAATTTTCCCCAGAAGCCACTCACTTTTCCCGAAACGCAAACCAAACCAAATTTTATTGAACAATCCGAGGAGACCTCTATACTTCCGGTTTACAATATCATAAGAAAACCCAATAAAAAGATTTGCCTTCCAGACGAATGTGATTGTAACTCTTCGGATGAAAATTCTTCATTATTCCAACCCGTTTGTGGTTCTGATTTTGTTACCTACGGAAACCAGTGCTTACTCGAGTGTTCGAAATCCTGCAAACCAGATCTCGTCAAGTATCGCAATGGCTACTGTGGAAAGCCTTTCACTGTTCAAAGTCGCAAAAAATCTTCAGCTTGTCAATTTGGAAAAGATTGCAATTGTCCTGACGCCTACGATGACGATGGTCTCCAGCTTCGTAATCCAGTTTGTGGTACGGACAGGGTGACATACGGGAATCGCTGTCTATTAGAATGTGACAGAAACTGCAACCCAGGTTAGTAGTAAAACTTTTTAATTTTAATTCCTTAAACTTTCATTTAAGTATTTACAAAACTAAATTAAAAATTTTAATCATTTTATTTGTAGATTTGCAATTTAGCCATGCAGGCTACTGTGGTCGGTTATTCTACCCCGTCGTTTGATTTTAATTATGACATTTTTATCCATATTAACATTTTAAATTTTAAAGTAAATTTATTTAAAAATAGTAACTAAGATCAATTAAACATTGTTAATTATTTCAATAAACCAAAATTACGCATTAAAGTATACCAATGACTTTAAAAATACGAGCAAAAAATTACTGCGTTGACCGAGAATTGAACTCGGATCTAGTGCTTGGAAGGCACCAATGCTAACCATTACACCATCAACGCGTTCTTGTAAAATGTGAGCTCAGAAAGCTATACTGAAATCTGTCTTTGAAAAACAAAACCAGAATATATTCGTTTGCTTAGATTAAGTTACTATTGCCATGTTTGTTCGTGATTGATTGTGGATTGTGATAAATGGTCTACTCAAAGTTCACGGTTGACTGATTTTTCTGAGATGAACCGTACAAAAATGCATAAAACCCATTAAATCATGATTTTTATCACGTATTCTTCATTTGTTCTACAAATACCCAATAGTTGATTACAATTGCATTAACCATTAATCTATTTAATTTTTTCCTTAGAAATTTTTACATTGTTTCTTTGTTTTTCAAGTTTAAATTTCCTCGAAATATAAAATATTTAACAAGATTCAAGCCTCGGAAAAGTATATAAAGCCAGTCTTAAGTTCAGTTTAATCATTAATTTCGTTTCAATTTTCGAATAGTGAAATATCTCTTACAGGCTAGTTATGAGCCTAAAATGAAGAATTATTCGATTCAGTTAATTTTTCCAACTTTAAATAATTATTTTAGTATACGTAAAAACACAAGTCAACCAAGTTAAATCCCAAACACTTCACTAATATTTATTAAAGTTTCAAGTTGATAATCCATGTGATCTATGTCAAACATTTATTATAAATATGTAAACTCTTTTTAAATTCAACATTTAAAAAATATAAATCTCTTCAAATAAATTTTAACTACTGAAAAAGTTTCTAAAAAAAACCATTTTTTTAACTACTAAACTTTTAATTTAATTCCATTTTCTTTTCTTTTCCTAACCATCATAAATATCATTAAATTAGAACAATAACTATATTCATAGGCGTCACAACGAAAAAATCCTAGCCTGGACATTTTTTCAGATTTTTTGTAAACACAATTTCTCAATTATAGTTTATTTAGTATATAATGGTCTGGGGGCATTGATTTAAATCACATGAATACAACCAATTACTTTCAGTTAACTTTTTAAATAAATTTTCCATATATTTGGTCCCCATTTCTAAATTTTAAAAAATTTCGAAGAAAATCGTCGATATTTAAGTAACTGGCCATTAAAAAAGTCAATCTGGTAGAGAAAATACGCAACGCAGTTATAAAAAGTCTCTTATAAATGAATCAATTCTAAGGAGATTTAAAAAACTTGTTTCTGCACTAGCAGAACTTTTGGGAATGTCAAGATGTTTTACAGAGTGTCAATATAAGCTGAGAAATATTTGAGATTTCTTACTGACAGCCTGAAAGGAATGTTGTTGCTGCTGGACAATTCTCCCAATTTTTTTCAAACTGGAAAGTTCACTTTAAAGCTATCACTTTGATTCTAGCCCGCAGAAACTCAATATACATACGTAGGATTATTTGCAAATACAGATTTGGGCTTGAGTAGAGCGTTCCAGCTATTCATTCATTGTTAGCTCTGGTTGGTGAAGTCAAATCTTACACCAATTTTATTGCATATCATACGTAACGGATCAGGGCTAAATATATGCAATTTTAAACATGTATAATCACCAGTCGATACAGAAATACAATGCTGCTACCATAAAATAGATAAAGACCTGTCTTAAGTACGCACATGAGAAAAAAATGGTTCTATTTAAAGACGCTGTTTGGGGAATTCAAAGTCAAATTACCATCGATACGTCAGATAAATTCTAAAAATACGCGTATTAATCAGCAGTAAAAGCAAAAGTTCAAGAAAATTTAAAAAAAATCTACAGTAAGACTTGAATGAGTACTTCAGCAAGCAATTAAGTTATGTCTTTGGCTACTTATACTATCTACGCATTAATTCTGTATCGATTCTGCACGTTATGCTTAAAAGCACATACACTTTGCCATAATTCCCTTCGTTGATGAAAAACGGTCCTCATAAAGATTTCACAGTCGTTCCTAAGGTGTGCAAAATGGAGGAGAAAACAGTCATGCTTAATTATTAATTACTTACAAGAACTAAAGTACATTACAGACGTCTGTTTTTAGCATTTTATTACACTCCAGATTCCATAATAT
>JAQIWN010003406.1:0-13216 GCA_034699025.1 Entomobrya cf. arborea Gr-Col-00668
TTTACACCTATATATTTTTAAAATAACACTCATCTATATTTTGACTTTATTTGTTGCTTCTACTAGTAATACTATCATCCCAGTATATTTGCTAATGCTAAATAATTAAGTCATTTGTCAGAAAGAAATACGTGTTGGCTAATGGTACTCCGGCCTTCACACTGACCTGTAGAGGGCTGATATTCAGTACTTTATGCATTCCTTCTCCTATTGATCTACTTTTACTGTTAGGGGTACACATGTTGGAATGATAAATCTAGTTACTAGTGTCCTGTCACTCACGTTTGTTATAGATCAGTTGAATTGAAGAATTTAATATGCAATATAAGAATATCGTTTCGCCGATTGCAAAAAAGGCTTTATGAATTATAGCAGACGTCTCCATTTTTAAAGCAAGATAACTTTGTATTTTATTAGATTTTATGTATCATGTTTTTAAAATATTTTAAAATAATAAATATTTCATTTCATATTTCGTCATTTAAAAACACACAAAACATTTGGTAGTTATCACATCCTTATTTAAAATATCATCATTTAAAAATTATAATAACCACTTTAATTTCTTATAGTCTGGATACCGCAATATTCTGACAAGATACTTGGCTGCAGCCATTTTCGCTTGTTTAACTGTCCGTCCAACCTCTTTCACGCAAGGATATTTAGGCACGTTTAAGTACACCACTTTGAAATACGACTGGACAGCATCTCTT
This sequence comes from Entomobrya cf. arborea Gr-Col-00668, assembly GCA_034699025.1. NCBI lineage: Eukaryota > Metazoa > Arthropoda > Collembola > Entomobryomorpha > Entomobryidae > Entomobrya > Entomobrya cf. arborea Gr-Col-00668. The sequence continues at coordinate 714 of JAQIWN010003406.1, forward strand.
TCTTTATGTCAATAATTACATCCACGTGTCACCAAAAATAATAAACTTTAAAACAATCTCTTTATTGTAACAATAATTCATTTCTTCCCATCCTGAAACTTTTGATTGTTAGGATTCAACTGATTAGAGTGGTTATCCACATCAGGTTTAGTACCTGTCCCTCCATAGCCAGCGCTGTGACCCGGTCCTGAAGGTTTGTGGTCTGGGTTGCACTGGTTTGTGCGGTTGTCTTGGGTTGACGTGTTTGCTGAGGGTGACTGGGTCTTGTCCATGGTTGATGGTTGGTTCTGGGTGGGAGAATTTTCGTGTTAAATTTGAGTTTGAGAATTAAGTAAAGTTTGCAATGATTAGTTATTGTAATTTTGTATGATACCTGCTTGTGGTGGAATACAGATTTGTTGAGTAGTTAGAATAGCACGTTTGTGTTGGATGGGTCCAGAAACGGTTGTGATGGGTTGTCTGACCGTGTACATGCTTTTTATATGATCTTATTTGGGAAACGTTTTGCTTCGTTTGGGATGTGGTAACTTTCCACTGTGATTTGTACACGTTGTAAGGTGATAAATCTAACGTGATGCTTATACGGTCGTGTACAACTAACTTGAATGCTGGAATTAGAGTCCTATGTAAAAAGTCCACACATTATGTTGTTTCATGGGTTGTAGGTTGCGATTGTCAAAGTATAAAACTACATAGATTTGAAACGGAATAGCGTGTAGTATTCGGATTAAATTACGTCAGTGTTAATATAATCGTCAAATTTGAATTCTACACGATCGTTTTGTTACGCAAATACCTGGTGTATAGTTCTGCAGTAAAATTTAAAGCATTTTCGATACCTCAATGCTAGTATAAACGTTCTGTCCAGCGTATCAAGTACCTGAAATAGGAAAATTTTAACTGTTTTCTCTGTGTACATACTAAAAGATCGAGAACTTTCCAAAACATGCTCGAGTTATTAATTAGAAATGACGAAAACTTTAATTTACGACAGTCGTTAATTTTATATGCAGATTGTCAAGTATCCTTAAGTTGCAAAATGACTGCATTCAGCACACAAATTGTGAAATAAAGATAACGAAAAGGAGGTCCAGATTTCCTGTGTGGCGAATGCTGATAAGAGTGTGGAAACAACCGGGAATGCTAAGATTAGCGAGTCCAATTAAAATTATTGCATGTTTACATTCATGAGGCAGCATATCAATATTTGTTCCTTAGAAAATTGTAAAAAAAAACAGTTTACATAATCGTCTGATGTCATTATTGCATGCATGCATCTATGAATTACAATCTTATTTCTTATCGGTCCCACTATGGATTGATTATACTCATGGTGCAATTAAAACTGTTGATTTACATTACTAATAGTTAAGTAGCTAAAAATGCAAGCTGCTCGAGACAAAGGACGAGGGCAATGATAATGACCATGTCATATATGTTGGGGTTGGGGTTCAAAGTGTAAAACAGGGTCAATATTTAATATGAGACTCTTTGCACGGCTGCGAATGCTGCGATGGTGTTGATGGATGATAAACTATTAGTACTGATAAACTGAAGGTAACAGCACCGTTATTTACGTGTAAGGAATTTAGTGTAATTAAATAAAGTGTGGGTAGTTATAAATTATTTGTATGAAATGGTGTAAGTTTGAGATATGAAATGGAATATCAAAATGCTTGCAGAAAAACATTTGAAATTTGTAAAAAAAAATCGCAATATTATGCTTTTATTTATATGTTCCTTTTGTGTCAACTTAAGGATTTTGTAGGTCAAAAAATGATTGCAGTATAAAAATCAAGACTGGCAAATTTCATCATAATTATAATATTTGCAAAGTACAAGTATGCATGCTGTCATCAAAATTGAAATGAAGTTACACCTTTTACTTTTCCTTTTCTTTCCAGCTTTTTTAAAATAATGTTGTCAGCAGTAAACAATTTTTTACCTGTTACTGATGATTTCATTGTATGAGTAAAGAAACATGTCATCCTTATCCTCACCACGATTATAATCATAAAACTTTTGGAATGATTCATGCAAACATGTTTGTATGTACATCAACCCAACACGAATAAAGATTACCTTTGATTACGCTTATCTGGTAATTATTTTCATGATAACACATTTTTTTTTGTCGTTTTACCCGTGTCTGTGTATAAAAAGTTTTATATATGTAGTTTGTGGAGAGTGAGAGTTCTTCAACATTTACAGTGAACTCATCCCAAAATTATAGTTGCTAATCATTAAATACTTAAATGTAAAAATGTTGATAAGACTGTTTTCAGAAATGTGGGTCATCCACATTAGTAAATTCTACACAGTAGCTATTATTATCACACTTCTATTTTCTAATCCATTTATGGTCAGTTCATTTAATGTCGACTGGCAGTATCCAATTATCATTAGTGCAACTAGTCAGGATGGAAAGGTTACCGAACCAAATTATTTTGGGGCTAGTGTGGCGTTCCTGAAACCTGAAGTTGGTGTTTCTTGGTAAATTACAAAACAAAAACTAAATATTCAAGAAAAATTAAAATTAGCTGTCAAATTAATTTTTAATGATAATGATAGGGTTATTATTGGTGCACCCAAATCCAACTCCACCCATTCAAGCCATTATGACATTCCAGAACCAGGGCTTATCTGGCAATGTTCTCTTGGAAAACAACCTGCGGAAACATGCCGTCCTCTGATTATGGACCCCCGGGGAAATTTCCCAAATGATGATCAAATCTTGCACAGGAAAAATTATGGTATGCTTGGTGGTGCGAATGGGTTGGATCTTTCCTCCAAAAATTTTATATCCTGTGCCAGCCGTACAGAAAGCTGGGCGGGTAATCAAACATTGTCTTACATGCAGGGCAGTTGTTACATGCGGCCCCGTTCTTATCTTCTTCAAAACTCACTTCCGGTGCCCATTCCAGCAAGCGTGGAGTTGAATCCTTTTACAGTTCCAAAGAAAGAAGAAAGCCAGGCAAATTACCAAGATAATCGAAACAGTCAGGCAGGATTTTCTGTACATTTTGCAAGGTCGGGAAATGAGCTAGTCATCACTGCTCCAGGAAGACAAAGGTCAATGGGTAGTATCATTCAATATGTTAGCAGAAATGGCGGAACCACTTTCGAGCAATCTTTTATTCACGTACAACCGCAGTGTCCACAAAGTAGATTGGGATGTTTCCAGTATTTTGGATATTCGGTAACTTCCGGTTACTACTTCACAGATATTCTGGGAACTCCCAACAGTGCGGTGAACAGTGGTCCACCAATGCAATACGCAATTGGAACACCCCGGGCAAATAATATGACGGGTAATGCTCTCATTGTCCAGTTTCCTGACCGACAGGATGGAAAGCTTCAAATTTTACAGGAATTGAAATTACAGGATAGTCAGATTGGTTGGTACTTTGGTGCGTCACTTTTAACGCTGGATGTGAACGGTGATGGGAAAGATGACTTAATTGTGGGAGCCCCAAGATACAGTAGAGACCAAAGTATTCGATTTAAGGGTAATCTTATGTTATCCCGAGCAGCTGTGGCACCTGAAGGACTGACACTTGGAGGTAGAGCTGGATTTGACCGCTTTGGGGGATATGGAGATGAAGGGGCTGCGTTCATTTACTTGAGCAACGGTGTGAAATTAATTAAACACACTATTTTAAATGGTGGAAATCGTGCATGGTCCCAATTTGGTACAGCAATGACTTCACTTGGAGACTTGAACATGGATGGGTATAAAGACTTTGCTGTGTCGGCACCATTTGAGGATAACTCAGGAGCTGTATACATTTATCATGGTAATCAAGGAGGAAACTTTAAAGAAGCTGCGCAAGTAATTTACGCCAAACATATTGACTCAGGTTTACGAGGTTTCGGATTTAGTTTGTCGGGAAATGAAGATATTGATAACAATGGCTTTAATGACATTGCCATTGGATCATTCAACTCATCCCAAACAGTGATCCTTCGTTCCAAACCAATTATAAACGTAAAGGGCATCATAAAATCCACTCAAACCAAATTAGAAATGAACATCAAAGCATTTCTGGTAACATCTTGTGTTAGTTTCACTGGTGACCATGCTCCAAATAATGTGGAATTTACGGTTAGGCTAATCGCTGATTCCAATTTCCAGCATTCCCCCAGAGTTCACATTACCTTTGCGGATGAAGACAAGCAACAAGGGAAACCCACATCAGTTTACATTGAATACAAAGAGGCGGTTGTGAGGGGAAAGGAAGTTTGCACAGATTTTAACGCAATTGTCAGGGCACCCTTGGAAACCAGCGGAGCTGCTGTGGTGTTCAAACAAGAAGTTTCCATTCAACAGGCTGGATCCCAATTTCAAGTGAAACCAAGATGGATGAAAATTAACCCAAAAAGTGTAACTTTTTCTGTGAGTGGTGAAGATTTTTCTAAATTTTGTAAAGATTGTCCATTAATCAGCAAACGTCTACCGAGTGAATTAAGTTTACCACTTGCTGTCCCTTGTGGGGATGATGATATTTGCCATGCTGAGCTCCAATTAGACATTTCTTTTAGAAATGTACCTGAAAAGGGTTTCATGGTAGGATCAGCGTCCTCCGTTACCATGGATATTAAAATGACCAATAATAAGGAAACTGCCATTGCACCTGGGGTACTGGTGACATGGTGGCGTCTAAAACTGAAAAGGATCCCTGGTGACTGCTCACCAGTTGACCAACTTGGATTGCAAGGTAACCAAGTTACTTATCGGTGTAACTTGGGAAAATTGCTGGAAGAAGGGAAATCAGCAACGGTTTCCTTGGAGTTTGACATGACTTCATTTGTAGTAACTGAAAGAGCACAGGTGGAGGACGAGCTAATTTGGAATGTAACTGCAGTCACTGTTTCGCATGTGACCCGTATTGAGTCGCAGTCTGTAATGCTGCCACTGTCATATCAGGCAGATCCCTATATTTCAGGTTCCCGGTACTTGGAATATTTTAATCCAGATACGTTACAGCCATATAAAGTACTGAAACATGTTTTTGAAGTGAACATGGATGGACCTAGTCCAGTTGGGGATATTCTAGTTGTTTTCCAACTTCCGGTGAACATTACCACAGAAGATGAAACAGTTGTACATGTGCGTACAGTTGTGGAGGCGTCTGGTTTGATGACATGTCAACCAACAAAAGGACATTTTTCTCAGAGCGATGCATCAATTGAATTACCAGAAGAAATTGAAGATCCTGATTTTGATGCAGCGGGGATTGGTGGGCTTTTGCCAATGGACAAGGATGTATCTCGGGGTTCAAACTCTACTTTTGTGGAAAATGATCGCTTGTTGATTCATTGTGATTCTCCTTTCGTTGCTTGTATGGAGGTGACTTGTAAGTCGGCTGTGTATTATCCTGGAACGACGACAATTATATCATTTCCAATTGACATTTCTGCGGATATGATAAGAAAGTTGATGAAAGTGCACAAGGTTTCTGCAATCCAAGTGGAGAGTAAGGGGAAATTAGTGTTATCGCAGGTTGTACAGAATATACAGCCAAAGCCTCACCAGCCAGATGAAACGGTTGCTGTAACGATTATTGAGAAGGAGGGATATAAAAGGGTTTCCAAATGGGTTTACACGCTTGCAGTGGTCATTGGGATTTTGGTGTTGGCATGTGTCATATTTTGCCTTTATTCGGTTTGTACTTTGAACTTACATTTAAAATAATCACGTTTAAAAAAATTACCCTTGAATGCCAAATATAAATGTTAATCTTTTTTATTTGTTACTATTTTTAGTGTGGCTGCTTTGAGGAGAAGGACGCCCGAAAGAAAGGTGATCAGGTAGATGGAGAGGAAGTGGAAGAAGAAGAAATGGAACCACTAAAACAGCCAGGAAGTACAGAGGAAAATGGGAAGATGAAAGCAAAAGAAGACGAAGAAAAAGACGAGGAAAAGATAAATGAAAGAATGTTGGATGGGCTTTCACCATTTTCTGATGTAACAGACCCTCCTGAATTTGTGCCGCAAGAGCCTACAATTCCAGAAGAGTCGGAGGGTGAAAGCGATCATGCTTGAAGAAAGAGTAAAGGGATGACATACGTATAATAAAGTAACAGATTTTATATTAATTAGACTTTTGTGAATAAGATACTACATTGAATTTATGTTAGGCAATTATTTGATACTTTTAAATTGAATGAAATAAACCACTAACTAAAGTTACTTTTTCATACACATTGTAATTCTAAAAATTAAAGGTATGCATTTTGTTGTTCATCTTGTTCCATTGCTTGAAGACTTTCTTGAAGTTGGTTCAGATCTTGTGCGTTCATTTGCATTGTCTGACGTTTGAGCTGGATGAGTTGTTCTTTAGTTTTTCGTCGGAAGAATCCGCACTAAAAATGTCCATAGAAAATGTTTAGGAAACTAGGAAAATGTTTAGACATAAATAAAGCTTGAACTAATTTATATAGTTTAATGAATTTCTACCTTGAACAATGCAAAAGTAATCAAAATGAAGAGTATTGTTCCACCTGCCCCCGCTCCAAGTAAAACTAGCGCTGATATACCTTTCTCCAGCTGAAAATTTCTTTGTGTTGTCCCACTTTGTTGAACAACTTTCTTTCCTTGATAAAACACTGAAATGACTGATGTGACACGAATTCCCTTTGTCTCTGCTTTGACCAGCTCATCCAACGCATTTTGAAAAACGTACATTTGAAGCTTGATTTCTTTTAGAGAGGTTGTCTTGGACGACAAATCCATTTTACAAATTATTTTATGGCAAGACTTTCCCTCAGGTAATTTACCATTATCTTCGCAACCAGACAACGTGATGTATTTATCGCTGGATTCTGCCACGGATACTTTTTCCGGGGATATCTTTGTTGATTTTGTACTGCGTGTTGTTCGTGTTTTACTAGCATAGGTAGCACCTTTTTTATTAAGATTATCAGGAAAAGTTGAGGTCTGGTTGCCCGTTACCGCAGCTTGAGGAGGAAGGACAAAAAACGTGAATTTTTCAGCATTACACCGGATGTTCTGTGAAATATGATTAAAATATTCAAAAGTATTGAACGAACTTCAAATATTCATTGTTGGTATGTACTAATTTGTTTACCGAAGTTGAAGGATCAGCAACGCCAATCACTTCAGACCAATTGTTGCCTTTTAGGTTTACATGAGTTGGCACCAGAATTTCTGCTACCACTGCCTCCATCGTTGTTCCTGAAAATCCCTTGTTTACAATCTGCAAATTGCACCGAAATTTATTTTCAATGTTTTATCAAATTTTCAAGTAAATTCATGGCTTAATTATTATTTTATGTGCTTAAATGTGTATTTACTATGTAATATTGACCAATATCCACCAATTTGGAACGAAGGAATGTAGGATCAATTTCAACTTGCCCTGCTGGCACGCTCGACTTCACCTCGATCCCCACATCCGCCTGCAACGGCGTTTGAATGATCTTTTCTACATGTTGAGTCATATTTAATTCTGGGAAGGCTTCCACCTTCAAAGTCATAAATCCCCGATCCCCATTTGATGAATTGCTCACTCTCAAATGACCCCAATTTCCACTTCTCATTGTTAACGTCAATCCACTTCCAGGCTGAATAACTAAAGAACACCTTTGTCCAAAATATGCAGTAGTAACTCCATTAACTTGATCGCTCGGGGCAACAAGATTCTTACAACGCCCCAGCTTTCCCGATATTTCCCAAAGTGTACTTAAATACCTTGGATGCAAGTTGAAGTTTTCACTCACACCCATTGTTACCCATATTATTGGATTATACGCTGTTTCCTTCCCTTTTAGATTGAGTAAGTCAACTTTAATTACTAAAGATTCTAATTGACCAACCACCAAAGGTTTTCCAGCAGTCAATTCTTTATGCTCTTGTGTCTTAGAATTCACTTCGTATACTTTTAGCTGTAAACTTAGCTCCACATCACACCATGGTTTACCATCAGAGTCACAGTTGTCACGGGCAACAGACAGTAGGCCCCATTCAGAATTCATGGGAGAAATGGGAATAGGCAAGTACTCATTAAATGCATTATATGCTTGTGAATACTGATTCCGATTTTGTTGGTTTGGTGAAGATGAAAGTGTGACGCTTGCATGCTGAACTAGTTGATTTTCTGATGTTTCCGTTTGATTGTATTTTAGACGGGCACGGAATTGTATGAAATCGTCGCTATTTGATGCATCAATTTCCTTTAAAAACAAATTTTGGATGCTCATTTAAAAAAAATATATTTTGCATATTTCTGTCGATTGAATATGTGATAAGTACCCCATCAACATGAAGACTCGTGTCTATACAGCTTTCTTGAAATGGTGAGAGGCGATTGAGGTGTTCTTGTTGGTCGTCTGGGTTTTCAAACTGAACTTGTTTGAGTCTAGGTCCCAATTCAAAGCTGAGCCATGTTTGTAATGCTACAATTCATCAATTAAAACAAATATACTTTAATGACATTGCCAATCTATAAATCCTTATTGTTCAATCAATTCGTAGCTAATTATTAATCTTCTGGCTTACCGAATTGCTGTTCTGATGGTAAACTTATGGAGTACGCGAAGCTAACACAAGTTCTCGCCCGAAAATTGCGTTGAGTTGGTAAATACTTGTTTATTCGTCCATCATGTCCACTACTTTCCCCCGTATGAAAACTAATTTTCATGGAAGGCCTAGCTACCGGTCGTGTTCGTAACACGACCACGTGATGGGACTCAAATGCCCCAATTACTATATCCGGTGTCGTATTCCCATCAATATCAACCTGATCCCCGCTAAGCAAATAGGTTCCAAATCCTTGCAAATTGGGAATGTTCAGATTCCGTCCTCGAATAACTTGCGCCGGGGATTTGGACAGGGGAAAGCCTCCATGATAAATGTATATGGTTCCTTGACCATTATCATTATATGGAGCACTAATTGCAAAGTCATCCTGCTGGTCAAAATTCATATCCCGGATTTTGGTGACTGCTGATCCGAAACGGCTTCCCTCTGAAACTAGTTGTGAATTCATACACAACTAAAAAATATTCATTATGTAATTTTGTAGTAAATTTCAAAATTTTAATAAAAAACCTAAAATTTTCACCAACTTTTTCTATTGCTTTTCTGCTTTGAAGCTGTACGTCGAAAATCATTACACACCCCGAGTCGTAACTGGAGCTTGAACTAAATTCCTGGGTGTGCCATGGAGCCCCAACTAATAACTCATCAAATCCATCCCCATTCAAATCCACTGTTGCCAAGGCATAACCAAAGTAACTTCCAAATTGCTCTCCTGAGTAAATAGCAAATGGTTTACGTGATGGATATGAAACAGTGACACCTCCATATAAAGCATTAGCTCGAGGTGCTCCACTGGCAATGTAATATCCTCTTGTAAGGGCATGTCCTGATGTTACTGTGTAGCCTAAATAAGAATTTCTTCCAATCCCAGAAATATCAGTGTGAAGAGAAATACCACCACCACCTGGTTTCAAATCGTTGACTTCAACTACAGCACCTTTCCAGGAACGAGTGGAAGGGGCACCCACGACAAGCTTGCCTGAGTCGGTAAAATGTGAAGAAAATCCGAATTCAGCGTAAAGCGTGTAGTATCCACTTACACCCCTATCGGGGTAATAGTAATCACCTATTGTTTATCATATAAAAATATTCCCATAAAATTAACTCTAAATTATTCTACTCAGAAATAATTTGTGGTAAATTAATTAATTACTTGGTACGTTTAGTGGATTAAGCTCATGAATTACACTTTCCTGAGATGCTACAAAACAGGCTCCAGTCACTATGAAATTTAATGTTTTATGAGCATGAAAATTTGTATATAACATAACAATTTAATTAACTTTATCATTATAAAAATTAATTGAACCGTACTTGCGGTTTCTTGCATTTGACAGTTATATCTGTTCTTATTTATCCAAAATCCGTTCATTTTCCATCTTGGAGCACAAGCTAAAAATTGTCTTGAAACTGGATTTACGCTTAAACTTGCTCCAATCCATTGTTCAGTTTGTTTCTCTGGAAACTTGTAGTTTTTTTGTGATTGCAAATTGCAGTCACGATCTTCCACAGGAGAGTTCAGCTCAGAAAGTAGTCTATAGATTGAACACGTAACCTTTGAATCTTTTCCATCAAACTTGCACTGCCACACAACACCAGCATTTTTTGTGGACTTTGTCTCGTTTGGAGCTCCAATGAAAAGGCTTTCAAATTATAATCAAATTAAATTAAAAACAGTTTTGCACAGAAACTGGTATGGATCTCTGAAACTTGGCATTATGTATTCTCACGTGCTTTTTGCGTCTCCTGATCCTTCAAAATGAACTGCCCCTTGTGGACCACCTCCATTCAAGTAACCTTTCATAAATGCTACCGAGTAGCCAAAATAGTTATTATTTGAAGTATACCCATTACTTTTTCTGCCTGAATTTTCAGAGAACTCTTGCTCTACTCCACTGCTGTCATGAATTACGATAGGAAATTTTGTATCGACAATATTGCTGAAGGTGCCATGAATCAAAATTAAAAGCTGGACAAGTCTAATAGTTAATGCAACCATTTTTAAAAATAATCTTGGGAAAATTCTAGGTTTAATAGACAATGGTAGATTTGATTCTTCTCTGGTACGGGATAATTCATATTATACGATATTTTTAGTGCTGAAAATAACCAATCAAAGACTGAGCTTTAAATAGGTCGGTTGTTTCGGCGTTCTTATCTTTGATGTGGCATCAGAGCAGTTAGTTGTTGCCGTAACAAGCAGGGAGCTGGCAGAGTTGGGTTTCCACTTTACAGCATATGAACGTGAGCCTTATCATAATTGGTTTTCAAAAATCAATGAGAATCGCTAAAAAATAATTTTAAATGATAGAAATTGCAATTTACTTAAGTTTTGCAAGAAAAAGTATCTAATTAGCGGTCTCATTTATTTTTTAAACGAAAAAAATTGTGTTTTGGGTGCTGTAGATACCTGGTAATTTATGTGGTGCGTTGCCCAACTCTGCCATTACGACAATAGCTAACCAGTCTGTGTGGCATTCTTCAGCCTAAAATTAACAAGTCACAATAATTGTAACGTCATAAATTCATGGGTAGTGGTAGGCATGAATAAGTGGAGGAAATGGGATGCGTAAAAATATTTATTCACACAAAGGAAACATGTGGTCAGGGTAGGGTGGGCTCTAAGTGAAGAAATAACATAAATGTTTGAGAGTGTGACATAAACCTTGTTTTTTGTCTTCAAATCAGTTATCATTCATTCTAAAAATTGTATGAAACCATAAATGACTTGTAACATGAAGTTTCATTATTTTAGAAAAATGGATCGGGTGGGTGGATGGTAGATTGATGCAGAGCTTATTTTATGCCGAGTATGCTGTGTCATTAAATTAATTTATTATTATTTTGCCTAATACAGATGGTTTCTGTTACAAAATAACATTTTTAGCCTTAAAACCATGATTATATTGTTTTTATGGAATATAATTAAATGCGATAATATGCGTGAGCGTAATGCTCTATCAAAAGATTTTATATCCTAGTTGTTAGACTTTAGACAAGCTAATATCATTGCTTTTTGCGAATAAAATTTGTGAAAATTATAGTACTTACTCGTGCAAATCTTGCACAAATAAATATTCCGGCTTCTCTTCTCGTAAAAATGAAGATTTACTTTGTTGACATGTTGACTATCTTTTTTTCTTATGACAAAATGTATGTATTTTAGTATTAACTTTTAACAATTGAAGTTTTTAGCTAAAGAAAGACATAGATACGTAGTATTGGTAGTTTAAAAGCAATACTAAATGTTGGTAGGCAAGGTTTTGTCTGTCTGCCATTATTATTAACAAACCTTTTTCAGTAATAACACCAGTAACTTCAATATACTCGTTTTGAAAAAGTATAATTTTTTGAAAATTAACTTGACAACCATTACCTGTGTCTTTCTTTCGCTAAAAGCTTCAATTTCTAATCCAATGTTAAGCCAATGCATTCATGTCTTTGTTGATTTGACCTAAATAATGTTTATAATTATGCGTGTGTACTATTGTCTACGTGAAACTACCTAACTATTCAAGCATTTCATGTTACTAAAGCTATTCTATTTTTAGAACGATTCTAATTTTATTATAATATTTGACCATCGGTGCAAGCTGGAAAAATGCGCTCATCCAAAATGAGCATGGTACTTTCTGTTAATATGCCGGATCTCAGGATCCTTCGACTACTTCTCTCACAAGCTCCTTCAGAGCAACACAAGCAATTTTCTTCTTATCAAGAATAAAAGATCGTCAATATTCTTGACTTTGTCATTTTAAACTCAAATCTTAAACTTGTAGTTTCATTGCAACTTATTTTTATTAATGTCCCTTTGAGAAGTCGGGATCATTTTTCACATCATTTTCAAAATAACTAACATTGCTAAACTTACAATGGATATACCCCAATGCATGAGGGAAATTTTAAATGAAATTTATATGTTTTGGTGTAGTTTTTAATGC
>JAQIWN010003407.1:0-13215 GCA_034699025.1 Entomobrya cf. arborea Gr-Col-00668
CCCAAACCGACCTAGTGCATTACTTTTGAACATAATTGCTGTTTCTTTTTTGGTGTTTCTGGACCACTTGTTTCAAGGTGAAAATTTAACCTCACATCACACCACACTTGACGTTGCTAGATGGGGGACCAACCGAACAAGAAAAATTATTTTTATGAGTAATCCATCATCAGCTGAACTAGGCTTCCAACAACCAACCACTATTGCCATTCATTCCTACATTTTTTCTGTCTCTAAAAACATCACAAATAAATTGCATCAACTCTGATGGAAAGTTCACCTAAGCAAATATACATGCTGCTTCCATACATTTCCACAAGAATTTCCTGTCCACAAACGTTTTACCTTCACATACCAATCATTATCGTCACAATAGATTGTATTTTTTTAAAGGAAAAACATTAAATATTCCATTGTATCAAAGTAATATGCATGTTAGTAGCCAACCAGGCCAGCACACAAAAACACACAACAAACAAAACCTGTACAACAATGTTTACTTGCTCAAATGATACATAAGTTGACGCTCCACCATCATAGCCCAACCAACCGAACCAACTACCTCCACCACCATACATTATAATCATCATTATCGAACAAAGTTGACAAAAGGGGACATATTCCCAGTTTTTTCATGTTATACCTGTTATCGCCATATTACGTAGAACTAGCCAACCAAAACGACCAAAAATATACGCTACTACCACCACACTCGGCAAGCGCCATAGCGCTTCGCTTATTCAAATAAGTGATGGTTTGCTGTTATTGTTATTCTTCTAGAGGTGCCGGTGGTACTACGGCTATGTAGCCATCATATTATATTCAGCCAGTTATATTTTTTTTACAATTGCCATAATAAGAGAGGTAAAGGTAAAGTTGCGATTATAAAAGTTAAAATATTTTCAAGTATTGCACAAAATTTTATTTTGTACCTACATAAAAGCCTACTTATAAACGCATGTAGTAAAGTATGTGCATTTATGATCATAATAACATTACATACACACGGAAGAATTGTAAGAATTTACACTGATGGATTCTCTTTCATCAAACTCTATAATTTTGGCTTAATTTTATGAACTCCTTTTTACCTACATTTTACATATATTTACATATACCCTTTCTGTTACGCTATAACTATTACCACTGCATATTTTATAGGTTCTCTAGATATGTTTACATATTATAATGTTATCATTCAGAATGCCAATGTAGTAAAAACAGCAGAACTACAACTGTGCAAACCTATGTTAACCCTTCCAAATTCTAACTCCATCAAACCGTTTCATTATAAAATAGAATATATGTATAACGAATATGTTTACATGGAAGACTATATATTATACTGAAGTACTCGACATTACCCAACAAAAACCACAAAATCATATTTTTCTCCAAAATCTATCATTATTATTATTATTCAGCAGAAAAACGGAATTTTTTTCTGGTCAGCTCACAGGAGTCGGTAATTTTTTCCGTTTACACGAGCAGACATCGGCATCACCAAGTCATACATACTCACAATCAAAAAATAGTGGGTAAACCCATTATCCTCCTCATCGTCATAGTCAGCCATCATCATGAAAAAAATATTCAGGGAGTGTGTAAGGCTATTTCCTCCTCTTTTTTGTTGATTTGACCCCTTCATGAAAAAGTATGGGGAATCCTAGAATTATCTTTTAATTTTCAATACATGAAACGCTGCGCTACAGTTTGGTTGGGTAATGTAAATGTAATGTAATAGCTCTACTCTCATATAATATTAAAAACTGGGGACCTTTTCTATTGTCACATTTTAAATAGAAAGCGGCCTAACCCCAGGACTTTTTTGGTTTGAACGTTTGAACTATTACTATTCCTTCTTCCGATTTTTTATACCAAAAAAACACATTAATTTATCACCGAAAGAGGACAAGTTACATTGACTTACTTAAAACCGATACCCTGCTTACCCAGAAATGTATTTTTTTCTTGCTCTTGATACATTGTTTATGGCATACATAATAGATAATACCATGTATGATTGCATGTATATTTTTATTTTAAAACAATAATTATCGGTTGGGGCTTACCTCCTCACGGGATTAGTAAGCTACTGAATTTCTAAGTTCCTTCAAGGCAAAAAGTTTTTACTCTGCTCAGCTCTCTCCTAGGCTTATGTATTTACAATTTTCCCCATTTACATGAGAGTCATCCTTAACAAAAAATGCCTTCAGGAAGAATTATGAAATTCAGAAATTCACGTATTTTATTTTCCGCCCATCCTCGCTCGTCATTCTTTTTGTATGGTATTAATACTAATGGCTAAGGTGCATGCTGCTGTTATACATATAATGTTCATTAGGACTGATTTGATCAGGGATTCTGAAGAAAAAGATACCTCGCCTGGCCTGGACCTGTGGACCTCTCAACCTATAGAGATGACTAATGGTGCTAATAAATTGCCATTGATTATACTACCAAAGAAGAGAAATGCAACCCAGCTGGCAAGGACATTTCTTTTTAAGCATCTGAATCTGAACTGAAGCACAAGTTTGCTTTTACAATCTATTCTACCAGTTGTTTTACCGACTTACGTAAAAATGACTACGTATCATTTTTTCTAATATGTAAATTATAAGTAAAGGTAAACCTCGGAGCGATATTCAGACACCACCACATCGGATAAAAAAGACGAACGTACCTATATTATATATTTGTTTGGGTGTATACAGTTGCCCCATAAATTTGATAAATAGACAAGTTGACTACATCCAAAAAAATCAGGTAGCTCTGGTGAAGCTTAACTAACTTTAATGTTTTAGTAAAATAGAAAAAAAATCATGTATAAGCTTGTACCTTCTGCTAATCTCCAAGAATAAAAGATACAAAATCGCAAGATAAGCTAGCTCACTGAGAGAATACTTGGAAAAGAAGATATCTATTAATGAACCATTGACATGGAACGAAAACAACGCTCCTCTCACCAATTCAAGTCAGGCAGGCAGGCGGCCGTTCTACCTATTACCAATGAAGCCGAGAGTCCGAGAAGGCAGGCAACTAACAATTTGAAGAAGTGCAACGCTAATTTTGATGCTGCTACTGTGTTACTACATCATAAACATATATGCAATGTAATTACTACAGTAGAGGAGGAACTTTTAAATAAAAACGAGCAAAAAAATCCCATATTTTTTTTCCGAGAGAGAAGGAAAAAGAAGTAAAGCCGTCTCATTACATGATTATGAATGCGTGATGATGACGATGATGATAATGATGATATATGTATGGGCGCCTATAAAGAAGGGAAGGCGACATGCCTACATTATATGCAAAGATGCCTCCTCAGTCAGTATTCAGTATATAAACTCTGTTAACATTGTTTTTTAAAAATAATAATATGGGAAAAAGAAAGCTCTTCTTCTGCTACTGATTATGTGTCTGATTCTTTTTTTTTTTTGTTAAATTTTCTGCTGGGAGGTTGAAGATTTTTGGGTGCACAGTAGCCAAATCAAAATAATAAATGATCTCATAATGGCCAATAAGCAAATAATAATCAAGAACAAAGTGAAATGCAGGACACATTGGTGCCAGAAGCAATGTTGATGATGTTGGTGGGTAATGCTTAGAGCTTTAAATGTACAGATATATATGAATAAAATGAAACCTTATCATAATATGATTATGCTGATGATGAAGATTCAAATCAAGAAGGTGAATTTTTTTTTATTGGTAACAATGGTCAAAGTAAGTCAAGCCAAGAAGCCAAGCCAGCAATGTGAAAACCATCGTGATCATGATGATGTATAAAAAAGAGCTTGTCCAATGTGTGGTAATGCGGCAGTGGTTGGTGATGATGGAATGACTGTGTGAATTAAGAGGTACACTGTGAAAGCCACAGCCACAGCAAACAAATTTATTTTTATCATTTTATATGCTGCAAAACAAGCATGTAAAATACAATAATAATCGACACAAAAGGAGAGAGAAAATGTTATGATTATTATTGTCTTGTAGCGAGTACAGTGGCAACATCAGTGGTCATTATTATTATGGACAGACGCCAGAAAAATGTTGGATGGTTGCATTCACACATAAGTAAGTACATCATCTCACCACTACAATATGAGCGTGAACACCAGATCGCAAAAAAACCACCGGAGTTTTCCCTTGTTAACCCAACCAAATAAGAACCACTAACCAAAAATGTGAAACAGTCTAGTCAATATAGCAGGAATGCAAAAAAAAGAAAAAAGAATGAGCCGTGAGTCCTGAGTTATACTGAGATTTTTTCATGTGATAAGAAAGTCTGCATGCTTGACAAGACCTTATTATTGCAAAAAATATCTTTAAAAGATAGCAAACGACCAAATGTATCTATGAAATGGTAATAAATAGCAGTAAACAATAACTTTTCATTTTGGTAGTTTGTTTGTATTCGAAAAAAATGAAGGGAGAAAAGGTATTTTTGCTCTCGGGGACTGTTTGGTTCAGTTTCAGTCAGATTAAAATTCAGGCATACTTTACGACTGTAAATATATATGAAAATCTGGCACATAAATCCAAAATTGCAATATTTCATTTCTGATTATGTTATTACTTGACAAGAGAGTAAGATAATCCAGACCAGAGTACACTAATGCAAAAAAAAAGAATGAAAGAGTTCTTAACATTGTTTAGTGGTAAAAAATGGAAGCATAGATTGTTTTACAACATTGGCTGTAAGTTGAGGTGAAGATTGTTTGTTGTGATATGAATAGAGATGATACACTTTTTTGTGCGGTTAAACGCATGAACACTACAAACGTCTTGCTCAATTTGTGTTGCAAACTGGTAGGGAAAAAATACATACATATTTTTACGCTGTTGTGGTGATGGTATGTGTGGGAGAAGGTGTGTAACAACATTGTTTTTGGTATTGAGAAGAATGGAGTACGAAAAGTAGACTTTTGGCGATTTTATGACTTCAGGAGGACTCATTTTGAAAGGAGGAAAAAGAAAAGAGATTTGAGAGATGTGTGTATGCAAAGAGAGCAAGTGAGTAGGAAAAAGTGTTGTTGGTATAATGGCATAATATAAAGTTAAAAATCTACATTGTACTTAGAAAGAAAATGAAGCTATAAAAAAGTCATACATCAAAGTTAAAAACTTACATTATCATGCATTATAATTAGTATACATTTTAGAGAGATAACATACATACATACATAAAAAAGATCACACAAAGAGTGTACAATCACCCATCAGCCAAAAAAGAGACGATGCGATGAATTTATTTCGACTAAACTTGACTTGAAGAATTGCAACAAAGGCAAAAGTAAAAAAAATGAAACGAGATGAAGAAAAGGGAGATGAAAAAGAAGAGAGGAACAGAAAAAAAGAAGGATGATTGAGGCAAAAGGTGCGCCGACATCATAAATAATCTTCTTTGCAAGAAGATCAGAAGCGGTAACGTAAACGTAAACCAAGCAGAGAAACAAATGTTCATTTTTCAGCTGGTTGGATTTGCCTCTTGGCTGATAATTCTCTATTTAGTTTGATAGAAAAATGTAAATAGTTTGTTATGTATTTATGCTTTTCAAAACTGTCATAATATCTCTGTATTTTTGTAAGGTGATGATTACATTAGGCCAAAATATGGTATGCAAAAAATTAATTTAAACTCAAATATAAATTTCCTTTCCAGAAATTATCATTATTGTAAAGAAATAAAAAACGCTGAGAAAATGTATTCTAGCTTATATTTATCCATTGCTCTACGGAAAATTATATATTTTCCCATAATGCTCCCTGAATTTTACCATTTTATTGTTTTTCTGCGGTCACTCAATGTAACACTCAAACTCAGCCAAGCGCAGCCATCTTTGCAAAACCAGCAAATGTACCCAAAAACCAAACCATTATCTATTATTCAGAAGCAATATAGTTTTAAAAAGCGGCATAATATGCAACTTTGTTATAATAATACACGACTGTATCATTAACGTCATCATCAACTTTCAGCAGTGCTAAGGGTTATTATTATTTGTGCACTGGTACTTTTTAAAAGTGCGATTTTATACCATGTAGATCACTAGCTGACGTTAAATTGGCATGTTTTTTTTCTACAGAAGTATGTTCCTTGCAAACCGGCGGCACGAGGCGAAAATCACCTGTTCGTTTTTTCATACATCAAGTGCAACACCAGCAAACGCACAATTATTATTTCTGCTGTATTTTTTATATTACTGTAAAACACCTCATTTATCATAAGCAAAATGGATTTGAGAAGAGAAGGAAGCATCACTCCATAAAGCGGGATATTTTACACGAAACGATGATGGAAATACTTTTCTCTGACTTTCTGTTCTCAACTGAATATCTTCACACAGACAAAAAATGTGAAGAATAAATGTATAAAGTGCTATTTCCTTATGTCTTATCGTCATAATTTATAATCATAGCATGTACGCTACCGACAGGCGCCAGCACCATGTATCGCATGATCATCATGCTATCACGGATAAGACAACACGTCATTGTTGCTTTTAAGAAAATGCAAAAAAATGCTATACAATGTGCAGTGAGTGAACAGTAGTTGCATATTTTACTGGGAAAAGACAAGTACTCATTAATTCCTCAAGAGAGAAAGAAAGACTGATAGTACTTCTTTCATCCGTGGCGACTGACTTGACTTGCCATTCCGGAACTTATCAATCACTCACATCTTTTTAGCGTTTTTCATCAAAACCAAGTTCATTTGCTGTACAATGATGATAAGATGATGATGTATCATGCGCAATATTAGGTAAACTATATCATGACATGACACACTACCTTTAAGGAAAAGGTTCAGTTCATTTCATTTTGTTCGCAGAAACATGATAAAAAGCCATGTGCCTTGAATACTCAACATGATTCAGTTTGACTTATGTTATGGTTGATTTACTTTAGTACGATGTATGCATAACTATGTTATATGTTAGTATTTAAGTAATTTTATCTATACTGTAGAGTGTTATGTATTTAAAATCAGACTGTAAAGACTGAATTCGGATAGCACTGAATAAATATCAACGCATTACATTACATTACATTACTTACTATCATTATCAAGTTTCTTAGAATTTGTACTCTTATCGACAGCATTCAATTCAACTAATTCATTCATCATTGTTTGAATCATTGTTTTTGTTATTGCAGCTTGAGTTCCTACTATGCAATTTTTATTGCATTGTTGTCACCATTCGTGGAACTTTAGCACAGGGAAATAGACAAGGTAAGAACACCTCTTCCGACGTTTGTTTCTGATTATTGCTAATTTATTAGTTGCTGCAGTAAATACCTTTTTACAGCAAGTAGGTACCCAAAAAAATGGATTACTATTATAATTATGAATGACAATAGCGATGACTCAGTGAGCTGAGGTGTCGGTGGTAATAATACTGTGGTAATTTCACTGATGATCAAGTTATGATCGTTCATCGCCCATATTCCATGTTTTTTCAAATAACATTGTAAAGCAATAGAACAACAATTCTTATCAGATGTTTGCTGTGCAGAAACATAAAAAAATCTTAAACGATTAATGGATTCTAATACCTCATAAGTTTAATTTAATGTGAGTTTTATTGCAGAGAACTATAAAAATATCCTCATGCCAAAGGTATTTTCGTTCTCAAGAAAAATCATTCAAGTCAAACGAAACGACATTGCTACACAACACTTCGGGTGGGTGGGTGGATATGGATGGTGTTGTGTGTGTGTGTTGATTTGTGTGCGAGCTATTACACTGCAACTGCAATAAAAATTGTATGTTTCTGAAAGTATGAAATTATAATGAAGGCTTGCTGACTGGTAAAATACCCACTATTATATTTTTAGGTACATAAGAATGTAACTTGTAAACAAATATATCTGCACTCATTCAGGGAAACTAATGATATGATACAGAAAAGAAAGAGGGATGACGTAGATAAAGGCACGAATGGCAAATGTTACAATTTTATTGTATGGTATACTACGCACTATAAGTCAAGGCACCAATGGCATGGTCTTTTTTGTACTATATTGCTCGTTCAACTGCTGTACATGTCGTGATGATCATCATGGTGGTGGTGTGATGGTGAAGCATTGAGTTGGCTTAATTATTTAAATGTTTTAAAGTAAAACTTTTTTTTTTCTTTTGCATGTGTGTGTGAGCAGCAGCATTCGTGAGAATTCCCGTTTCAGAACTCACAGACCAGAGGCAAATTAGCAATTTGTAGTCGGATGGACGAATGAAGGCAGAATGAGAGTTTAGAGGATTTGGGTCATCTTTTAAAAAGGGGAATTTCATGCTGCATTTCAAATAAAAATTGTCTTTAATGATTTTTTTGCAGTTAAAGTTACGTTTGTGTGTGTGTATTTTTGTATGTTTGGACTACGAAAGTCAACTTTTATTTTGGATTTCACATTTTTTGCTGGTTGTATGCAATGCAGTGCTGTAAACTTTTGCACAATGAGTTTACTTGCAGGAGTTCCCTTTTGATTTCTTAATATTTAATGGGTATACACGCATACAACACATTAAAACCAAGTTAGTTTAGATTTTTTATTAAGAAGCTCTGGCTTTTCCCTTTTCTCGTTTCGTTAGGGTCATTGATAAAAAACTGAAGATGCAACAAAAAACTTTTATTCACTCAGTCAATGCGAGAGTAATTTTCAGACTTTTGCGATTTTTGACTTTATCACAAGCTTGAGTGAACTAAAATAAATAGATAAAAAACAAAAAGTAAAATTTTTGTGAGAGTTTAAAGCGGCTACTGGCTACTTGGTTAACAATTACACACTAAATTTTAAGCTTTATCAAAATGGAAAAGAACAAAAGTTCATTTGTATAAATACATTTGAGAAAAATCTTATTTTTTCGCTAAATGAAAAGACACACCTGACTTACTAAATACATTTAGCAGATAACGACTTCTCTGACTGCTCTTGATTGAAATTACGTATTATTTTGGAAGTTGCTCAAAACAGACAAGCAGACGTAGGGTGCCCCCAGAGGAAATCCCAGTCAAACGTCAAAAATGAGCTTGAGTGATTTTTTGTGGAAGTCTCAAATGAAAGGAAGTTGGCAAGGTTGATCCTTATTTTGCAAAAAGATGCTTATATCATGTTTCTTATCGAGCACCTTGTATGTCTTTTGACTTGAAATTATTAATATTTTTATCTTGTTCGTGGGAGCAGCGACTGATGATGGATTAATACGGCACTGTGAGACGCATTATGCGTGAACACAAAAACCAAAACCCAAACATCTCTCGTCATGTAGCATGTAACCCATGCGAAGAATAGCCAAAAAATAGTACAGATTATTGAGATCAGACCAGACTAAAGAGAAAAAAATATCTACATGAGTGAATTAAGTGGATTACAAGTTTTAAATCCAAATCCGCACACACCTGATGATCAGCATGGCTTATTACCTGATGCTCCTGTTTTTTTTACAAGTCTGTCTGACTCTTCGCGCTTGTCTGTTGTGTCTGTTTATAAATATTTTTTATGTATTTTTAATACTAAACGTTTTTTTGTGGTACAAAATTACACTCTATACTCCATTCCATAATATGCTGTCACTACATCATATCGTATCGTACGATAAAAATTAGATTATGTTCAATGAGCAAAACGGAATTATTATTAACTTATAATAATTTTACCGCTGTATATCAGATTCTGTATAGAAAAAAACCTTGTTTGCCACATATTAATATTTTGTTATTACAATTTTTTTAAGTATGAATTTTTTTCTTTGCCTTGTCTGTTGTGTGCGTTTAATAATCTTTTTTATAAGATTCTTATCGGCATTTTGTAGACTCTTGTAGAAACGTAAATAATACTCTTGAATGCATTTATACATAAAAAAGGCGCTCATTATTAACTACCACAATTGGTGGAGCCCCCTGCTGCTGGTGCCGCTGTGCTTAATAATAAACTATGGTGGTGGTTTGCGCATCAATGTGATGATGATGATGATAGCAATCGTTATACTGTAAGGCAGTTATGCTTATATGTCCATAAAGTGTTCTGAAACTGAATATGAATTGTATGTGTGCAAACGCTTGAATCGCTTGATAAATGCTTGCTGGCTATTTACTTTTTATTGTAAATGCCATATTTTGTGTTATTTTATTTTTATGATGATAAGAAGAGACTTCTCATGCACACGATTGATGCTCTCATGCACACATGATTATTTATAAGAAAGTAAATATTACACTGCATGTCTATTGCGCTGCACTGTTTTTAAAAACTTCAAACTGAATTATGTTGAACAGAAATATCATCATAATCATGATTATAATCATCATAATAAAGTATAGAAGCAGAAACAGGATATTAAGTACGAAATAATAATAAATGGTGGTAATTATGATGATGATAATGTAAACAAAACGAATACAAGCAATTTGCCAAATGATGATGATGAAAATGAATTGGTCAGTGTATGAAAAAAGGAGGCTAAAGTTAAGTCATAAAATCAATATAAAAAAATGTTATTGCTTTTTAATCCTCATAAAGTTAACAGTGTTTAAGGTTAAGAATGTATTGTAGCTGCATATATTGCTCTGGATAAGGTGACACTAATTGTATGATTAGCTGCAAAAGAAATTAAAGGTGGATATGAGAAAAGATTATCAAATTGTCTGATGTGAAGAGCAATGAGGATAAAACTTTTGTTGCAATTTATTGTAATGATAACCCTTTTTAAAGAATGATATGTTACCATTTTAATTTAACTATACAGTAAACAAAAAAATAGTGTGTGCTCAATGTACTTGAGAATTTGATGCAATTTACTGATAAATTGGTGCACTATAAAAACAACTGTCTGTGTGAATTTCTTTATTATTAATATTATCGATATCATTGTTAAGGTTGTTGTAAAATAATAATAAAAAAGTTAACTTATAACTTGATTTGACTGCATATCGCGTAAAACTGCAACATTTTTTATTCTAAAAGATAAAAACTAATATTTGTCTGCCGAGGTGGTAATAAACTTGGTGTAAAATAATTAAGATTTTTCGCTGATATTTCTTTATTATTCTTGGAAATAAACTTGTAGGATGGTCCTACCTGCGCTGCGTACACATCCTGTGCCTGTCCATTAAAAAGTATGCAAATAACGTGTGTAGCCTTAAACATTTTCATTGGACTTTTTTTTGAATGACAAACAGTGTAAACTTTGATTTTCATTGCCACTGCCACTCCATTACAACAAAAATATACCCTTGCGCCAGACAAGCCCATTGAAGACTTTTTTTATTCTCTCAAGACGTCAGTGTCCGTGTCGTCGTATAATAAAAATGTGAAAACAAATCATAAAAAGGAAAAGTTATGCGTATATATGACTATTATTGCTTTTTGTACATTATTACTCATTCTGTGAACATTAACAAACAGAAATATATGATGACGATGATGCGTTCTCGGTGATGAGGATGACGAATAAAAAACTATGAAAAGAAGCATGAAGCGGAAACCATATTTTGAAGTGAAGTTGTACAGGTATTACATACTGAACATTACATAAAGCATACACTCCTTCACAGCTTCATTAGAAGGGTCATAAAAAGCCCTGGAGGAATGGGTTTTAAACGGCGCCTGGGCGGGTTACATGCTTCCCTTGTAATCATCATAACATCCTTTGATAAAAATATCGTACCTACCACCTCTCTCTAAAAAGCAACCTGTAGTCAATATCTTCTCGATCTATTTATGTTCCAAATTTTAAAACGCAATGCCAAAATGGCACATGTCTATTCTTAATTTAGCTTTGCATTTCATTTTGCAAGTAAAATCCCATAATGATTAGGAATACTGTAGAACTCCTTTCGGAATTTGTTTCAGAGGGCATCTATCCAAAATCAATTAGGCATGGTTAATTGTTACAAATGACAAACTAATTGCTTCAAAAAGCTTGCTGTCTCTCAACTTTTTCTCGCCTGCTTGCGTTTTTCTTTGGCACCGGCACCATCACCTCCGCCATATAATGCAATAAAAGTAATGATTGTTGTGACTCAATAAATCCTGGAGCCTATCTTTCATCGTCTTATTTTCTTTTCAGCAGCAACAGACAGTGTACAAAAATAAAAATACAGTATGCGTTATATACACATCCTCATCATTATTACCAAATCATTCTTAACTTTTTCTCATTCATACAGAGGGATAATAGTGTACGCAGTTAATGTTTACACAGTAAAAAATAGGCACATCATCAGCATCAATGTAAAAGTTCATGCATGCTTGTCTGGCATTATATTATTCCTTTTTATTGTTTTGTCGTCAATGCCATTGCCAACTCAAGCACTCGCTCTCTTCTGATGCTGCTGATGAGCTTACCCGACCGACCGACACAAGACGGATGAGAATGGATACTTAAGCTTAGTCATTCTTAATGGTTTACGTGTCTCATGATGGGTGAAATAACACACAAAAATATACGTACACAATGTCTGTCTGCTAAAACGTAATGCATTACATAAGTAAAAAAAAACTTTTTCCACCTGTTCAATTCAGACTCTTATGCAACTACCAGACATATCCATCCAGTCAAAGGGTATGAAAAAAGAGTTACACCAGAAAGGTCTTGGGTGATGAATCAAAAGTTACACGATCATCATGTAGTAGAAAGGAAGTCAGTCTTCAAAAAAATCATTTTTGCTAGCTAAAACATTTTGTCTTTAATGATCTTTACTACGTTTTTTGTACAAATTTTGCTGTATTTAGAACCATTAGTAAGTGTGTGTACATTTTCATGCACTTTTCTTTTATGATTTGAAACCATTAACGATGCTTTTTGAGCCAGTGCAGTGGAAAATATAGCCAGCGTCACTGTCGGCTTGACTCTCAACATATTCACATGAATTGAGTGCGTAAGCACGTTGTAAGTTGTATGTAGTCAGCAGATATTTAGCTTTTTTGTTAGCCGTGGAAGAGGCTGAATATGTGCCGCTTGTGCTTCAGATGACCAGGATGAAGTTGATAGAGAGAAAGAAGGAAGGTTGAGAGAGAAAAAAGTGTCTCGGTGGTGACAGAGTACAAGGGAGGTGTGACTGATCATTTGTTTTGAGACAAGGCTGGCCGAAAAGGGCCCAGCCCAGGCGCCTTGAACATCCTAGGGGGAATCCTTCTGGCTTGCTGGCTTAGTGAACCACCATAGGATAATATGTATGTAAACAAAAAGGGAATGGAATAATAGGGAATTGT
>JAQIWN010003408.1:0-13215 GCA_034699025.1 Entomobrya cf. arborea Gr-Col-00668
AAAGTTAGATTAATGTTTATATTATATCCATCATATCATTATAGAAAGGGGACAAAAATACTGCTGGTCTTCCTCGAATAAAAGTATGCACGCAATTCAGAAAAAAAAAAGTTTGCTCTTCCTGCCATTTTATTCGCCAGACAATATAGTGAGCAGAATCTACACACATGCATAATATATTTGATACACTAAACACTCAAGTGAGCTAACAGTATACATATAGCGTCAGAAAATTCAGATTTTTTATGGAAGTAGTTGTCGTCATCACCGTCATATCACACCATAGACTGCACTGTTGAGGACGGTTGCTCAAGGGTATGAAACTTTAATTCACGATATTGGTTTTCCCGCTGATTTTAGATAGATTGTATAATGGAAATGGATCTGCATCGCGATAAATTGAACTGTTGTAGTTGTATGGGCTGCCGTTTCTTGCAAGCGCGTATGTAATATTTTCGTTGTAAAAAGTAATCACTCAACTCGCCACAACGGAATCCCACTCTATTCGTGTGCTCTCACCACTGACAAAACCACACCATTTCTAAAACTAGTCTGCTACGTCTACACTACAGTGTAGTACATCAGTCAGGGTGTCACATGTTGCAAGCAGCTTTAACTAAATTTGAAAATTGTTTACCATAAAGTACTGGCCTGGTTGCTCTTCACCATTTTGGTTTATTAACTTTAAAAAAATATATATGCATACTAATTGAAGGTTTCTCATTGTACAAAAATGAACTCTTTTACCGTTTGGAGAAAACGTTGCATACAAAAGTTAGTATATTCCAAAAACTATGTTTCTTTCGTTTGATAATGTTCATGATGACCCACTTACAGATAAGTGTATTTTCCAAATAAGAATAAAGAGTATGATTTTTTTGAATTACTTTCACTTTGATCTTTTGATAAATTATATATCCATAGGTTAAGAAGATAAAATACCCAGAGTTGCTTAATACATGATGTGCTACATCTATTGCTAGAGCTGAATTTTCCCTTAGACTAAGAAAAAAACCACGTAAAGTGAAATCGGAAACCAAATAATGATGACTCTGATAAATTCATACATAGTGAATGAGTGCTCCCACAAGAAACAGTACACAAAGACAGTTTTTTTTGCAATTTCAGTTACTTTGTGGCATAAAAAAGGAACATAATTTATATCAGAGCCTGTTTTATGGGAATAGTTTGTACACACAAAAAATATATACTATGGTCTAGCTAACTTATTACATAACAACATACATTTATTATGAGAGCTACTATTGGAAATCCGCAGTAGCAGCAATAATTTTGTTATTTTTTCGGTTCGAAAGGAAAAATAGATGGATGTAAGTGGATAAAAATTGACGTGGGGTAGTAGTGTGCCAGTAGTAGAGACTGATGTTGATACTACTTTGGTGGTACTAGTGTCAGCGTTGTTGTTTGTGTAATATAAAATTACACTTTCTCCTGTGCCAGTGTGAAGTGAGTGGTATCGGAGACGGGAGAGAAGTACGTTGAAAATCTATTCCCCTAGAGAAACAAACAAGTAGTACTACTCTGATGGCAATGTCGGTTCAAGCAACTATAATGGAAATGTATGGTATACGGCTTTCACAGCCTCATAAATGATACTGTCTACAGGCTACTATCGAAAAATATATATTTGTTTCAACGTTAATAGAAGTAGCAACATCAAGACAAAGTAGAATGATCGGGAGGGAAAGTAAAAAAAAGGCGAACTGGCATTTTCACAAGGAGGATATTTATATGATTTTTACCACATAAAAAAGATATGCACATACCAAAACCTGAATAAAGATACATGTTAGTTTCCCCCAAAGGTCTCTTACTATTTATTTCTCCCGTTCTATTTTGCTTATGCAGTGCCGTAAACTTTTTGCAGGTTTCTGATCATGGAACTAGAACTAGGGCTGTGTGTGTGTGGCGAAGCAATTTGTAAAAATGTAACATAAATTGATTTTGTCTTCATTGAAAGAAAGTTTTAATAACTTTTGAAACAGAGATTTTGTGCGCTTTAATACGAACTTCAACCTCGTTTTTCCATAGATCTCATTTATATTTCCATGCATAGAGCTTTTCGATTCGATAACGTTGATTGTCAAAAGTTACGGTAGTAATAAAGTCGAGTTTGTAGTAGACAGGCTGGGAATAATACATTTTTATTACATTTACCCTGTCACGTTTTTTTATTTTCATTAAAAATATTTTGTTGAAAAGTTAAAATATAAAATGCTTTGATGCAATTGTCATGAAATAAGAAAGTAATTATTTCATATGAACGAAATGGAGCACTTTATGACCCATCAAGATAAAAGTTAATTCTATACTTTAAATCATATCATACGCATACAAATTTAAGTACAGTTTTGAGTATGTAATACAAAAGACGTAAAGAACCTTGCAAATGAGAAAGCTAAGTTTATTTCAAGACTATTATTCCTTATCGCGTACTTTTTTCCTGTCAATTATTTGAAGTATTACTTACATACCTACTACAAGTAGGACCACTTTCCTGGAACAAAGAGCAAGTTACGTGTAAAGTTGTTTATACTCGTTTTATTTCACTACTCAACTTATGTAGATAGTCATTAGAATGGAATGGACCACAAAAACTTTCATTGCATTAGCCAGCCAGTACGTGAGACTATTTTACTTTCAATGCCTACATTTTTCTTGACTCACAATGGGAAGCAAGAGCCTGACAGATTCTCAACACAGTGCTTGTAAAAGGAGCTGTATACTCACCTGGATTTTTAAATTCTGGAAAACGGGAAGCATTACTACTAACTTTATAGAAGCTTCTACCCTAGCTCATATGCAATAAAAAAAGAGAAAGAACCAGTAGAAGATTACGAAAACATTGGTATTCTGCAGTGTGGCCATGCAAACGTGCGAATGCAATGCTGGTAGATCACTCCATTTTCTCATCATGATATGGTCCGTTGTAGTATGGGCATACCGAGTGTTTGTCTTTATTCCGGGTTCCCAGACGTAATGTATATCATAATGTAATCTCAATCTCACTATACCAAGGCTGAAAATGAATCAGCAAGAATGTCTAAGAATATACGTTTTTCTTCAGAATCAGGGTTTGCTGCAAAGTAGGGTTTTTTGGAGATTACACTCACAAAGTTCAATTCATTTCCATCAGTGAAAGTGCAGCCTCCCTTGTTCCTTTATGAAAAAAGAAGGTATATAGGCTGTCGAAATAATAATGGCACTACTTTGCTATTATTATGGAACCAGGGGCGATGATGATTATGATGATGGCGATGGTGGTGTCTATGTCTGCCATGCAAATTGCTAAAGGTTAGGGGTGAACTACAAATCGAAGTTGGTTTTTTTCTCTTCTTTCGAGGAAAAGGAAAAAGGCGTGCCGGCTGGATTCTCCTAGGATATTTTCATTATCAACAATGGCGACTTTCAAAATACCTTTATTACCATCATGTCTTACACATTCCAATTTCTATTTCCCAAGATGATCATGATGATGTGCACGAACAGATATTTTGCAATTGTGTAAAGAATGTATACGCATTGTAATGATGATTGGGTTGATACTGGTGGCTTCCTTAGATCAGTTTTTTATTAGTGGTTGTTGTGCATGAAAGTGTGCTTACTCAAATGTTAAACTCATCATGATGCTATCATATATAACAAGTACAGCCACTACTCTATAGGCGTTCTTAGATTTCAAGAAGGATATTTTCATAGAGCGGAAAATTTTCTTGAGATACTACTGCTCGTTATTTGTGAACGGGTGCATGCTAAATGAAGCCTATTCAGGGAAAAGTCAAGCAGACCATTCTTCTTGTGGCAGCAGTTGAGTTGGAGAGAGAGGCAGATGCAGGAAGTCATTATACGAGTTGTAGGAGTTATTAGCGGAGATATGACAAGTGCTCGAGTGTTATAATGACGCTATTATTCTTGGTGGATCCGTACAGTTTGCTCGTTTTATATTAATAAATGTCATCCCCTTACCACCATCAACAGACAAGACAAGATTTTTTATTCCAGTTTTTGGTAGCTTACATACCATAACCATATAGATGAAAGAATTTTCAGCTTTTTAATATAAGAGAGAGGACATTTAATATTTTCCTGAGAAATCATAGAAGAATGCATCAACATGAGACGTGATGTTGATGTACTGGATGAGCATCTCGCTCTTTTTGCCATTTTAGATGTAATATCACGAGAACGTAGCGAGCAAGCCATGTTGTTTCATCGGATTTTCTCATCTTTACTCATTTTCTAGACCTCATGGAGATCCTGGTAGATTCTCTATCTCTGCACTGCCATTTTCAGTATACATTATATATAATGCCTACTTGAAATATAAATTTTAAGAGGAGTAAATTAAAGATTATTTACATTGTTAAGAAATTCCTTATAGGTTTATATTGTCGCATTTTCTCTACCTTATCTAATTTAAACCGTACTAGTTCTAAATACCAGCAAAATATGCTCTTTCCATTGTATTTCATACGTACCATTTTATCAGATAGAAGGAAAGTAACAAGGTGCAGTGATACAGTACAAAGAAAGAGAAGTAGAACGGTAAAATGTACTCTTGCACTTTACACAAGCCACAAATAAAATTTAAGAAAGCATCGGTAGTGGTGTTGCGAAAACCGGGAACCGATGGAATGCTTTTATTATTGTTGGGGAAAATCACAATAACACTCTAAGGAGGTTTTCGCACCGTTCGGGATAGGCCGAAACCATGCCAAGCACATGGAGGTGGTAAATTGCTGTATCAAAAGCTATGAAGAATAATGTGTTCTTGTGCAATAAGAGTGTAAATGTGTTTGTGGAGTACACAAGAATATGCTACTGTTGGTATAGCCAGTATAAAATCACGCTAGAGTCTCACTCAACAACTACTGAGCTTTAGTAAAATGATGTTGATGATGATCATAATAGAGGAACTTGGATTTTCACTCTTTTTTCCTAATAAGCTTTTTGTTCCTCTATGAGTCTCTGATGATGATGGAATCATCATTTTTTGCTTGCATTAGCTTTCTCAAGATATGTATGTATATGGCACAAATCTATTATAGGACAGCATGATATGCTGAAAAGAGACAAGGTATATTTAAAATTAAGTTTATATGCTACACGTATCATGAGTATGGCTCCTTTTCCTGACATTCAAACATACTAAATGTACATCTATACGCAAACACTGATAGCCGATGGATCGCCAAATTAGGAATATACACATGAAAAAAAAGTTTTCTTAAAGACAAAATCTATGTTAGCTTATATCTTACTTACTTATATCTATAGTAGAAGAATTACAGTGTAACTGGCATCACTTTACTAAAAGAAAGTATATATGCACATGATTTTCTAAATATGTCGAAAAAATATATGTAATTTATAGAGTAAAAATAAACTACATTTTAATATACTACAGGTACATAGTGCTTTGTACTACTAGCTTTACTCATGGTTATTATAACTTACATAACTTTTCCTTAGTCATTTTGGTACATATTCCGTAAAAAAAAGCAGTGCACATTTTTGTTCTGTCGCTAATACTCCAGTTAGTACAACTATACCCATACGACTCAACGGAACTGCTTTGAAACAGTTACGGTAACACTGGTAATAACGTTCCCGCCCCATCCACTCGGCCGCACACACTTTCAGTACATTATTCTCAATTTTTCTACAGTTTTATAATGAAAGGTGTATATCTACCATGATTCACATATACCAGAAGTAATTTTAGGTATATGTAATAATATTCTTTATAACCAGTGCAGTGTCGTCCTATGAATGTATGTACAAAGTTAAAAGAGTTTTTTAAAGCTTCATGCTCTGAGCCAACATATTATTTTCTTTCTACTTTTCTCTTCATCCCATTCAATGCACTTTCTCTTTTCTCTTTCTTGTACTTTTTGAACTTCTCTTAGAAACATTGTCCTAAATGTAGTAAGTATAATCTGCTGATGCTTTTTCTTTCTAAAGATGTCTTTGAGTATCTGTTACTTGGTTTTTTTTTTTCGTGATGTTGTCTTATCCGATGTGACTTGACTTCAGCTGACAACGCTTTCCACTTTCCCTTACTTATTTTCTTCTTGGTGAAATCATTCTCATGATACCTTTTAATATGGTTCAATGGACGGTATACATATGCAATGAGAAGAATGTGAAGGGAAAGAAAGTTAGTCGTCTTCTTTGTCAGAGAAGAGATGAAACGTTGCAAAAAATACTTGGGTTTGTTTCTCTCTTACAAGAGTACGTGTAGGTTTTAATCAGGATACTGTAACTTATTGAGTATTGATCGCGTGGGTTGTGTGTATGTACACTGCTCTATAAATGAAAGCTTTTACATTCCTTTTCCAAGCACGCGCTTGCCTGTAAATTGTATTTTCAACTCAGCCAATATTTGAAAATTTAAATGTAATTTTAAACGAATGACTTAGAATATATGGAGAAAGAATTTAAATGAGAGGTCATTATCAAGACAAGTGAAACGATCTACTATAAGCGATAAGAATTTTAAAATAAAATTTTAACGCTGCTCTTTATACTACATTTTATTAGCCTGGCTTGGCCAAATTAAGACAAAATCTATGAATCGCGTGTGTTCTAAAAAGTTAACGTTGATTTAAATAAGTACAAATTTTATGGATGTAGTAAACCTACATCTACGTAACATGCATTGAAAATAGGCTAACGTAATTTATTATAATGTTATGTGCGCATAAATAGTAAATTCAACTTCAATTTTCTTTTCAAGACTTTCATAACCTTTATCCCAGAGTAACCGTTCAAATTGGCCCAACACAGGTGAATAGCATGTAAAACAGAATGACACAGTAACTGCTGTCTAACAATGTGATAGTGTATATCTTATTCAACCCAATGTACAAAAAGCTCGTGTTTAATGTTTATTTATGTAGCCGCTTTTTATACAAAATGTGCCTGTTGAACTTGTTCGGTTTTAACCTCACAAAGCTGGTTGGCTGAATGATGCAAAATGCAAACAAATTCCACCGCCAACCACTGGTTTAAACGAGTCTGATATTCGTGTAAAAGCCATTCATTCTCTCATAAAATGTGTTTCACTTTCACTTCACACAATGGAAAGGAAACATGCATAGTATAATGTGCATATAGTGCCTAATATATATGTGCATGCTTTATAATTTCCCATTAATGTTATATAACATCTATGTTTGCATACCTAAATACTTTATTCCACTTTCACCATTGCTTTTAAGTTTGTTTAGTAAAGGATGACTAGCAACGTTTATATAACCGATTTCCTGAAACCTGAAATTCGAAGTAAAACTGGGTGTTGGTATTTGCTTGGGTTCAGTATTCAAATTTTAGATTTTTAATCACGCATGAACGATCATTTCCTTTCGTGCTTAGATACAACTGATTAAAAGTCTGTTTATTCTTGCAGTTTTATTGCTCAAAAAGTAAAAGTACCTCCTGTATCTCATACTTAACAATATACCGAAAGCATTGTCAATTTTGCTCGTAATAAAAACGGCCTTTTAGTACCATAAATAAGAACGCTGTGCCCTGAGCCATTGACAACCGTAAAAAGACCGTGTTTAATTTCGTACATATCAGCAACAAAGCTGGTCACAAAGAAGCTATTGTGTTTGGTTTTAACAATGTAGCTTATCTCTAAGTGCCAGCGATGACTTATGTTTGCAGAAGTGTAATATTTCGTGTTATTATTCACGCCATATCAACATCCCAACAGACGATGCATACTGGAAATGAGTGCTGCAGTAATAATTTTCAGGGTAAGTATTACACATCCACAATGTACATGCTACACAAGCTTTCTAAGCCAAAAGACCGTCTTCTTTACGGATTACTGTTTGAATTATTTCGTTTTATCATTTCATTATTGATGAAAACCTCACGACAAATGCTATTTTGTAGAACAACTTGAGGCTTAAGATTTGAAATTGCATTACTAAAACGTTAACGTGTATGTTCACATCATAACATAAATGTTTACAAGCAATAATACGAACGCTTGTCCATAATATAAACTGTGTCATTAAATGATGCTCAACTTCTGGCAACTGGCAACCTTCCAAAGTTAATATAAAAGTATCAAGATTCATGGAATGAGCTTTTATACATCTTCTGCACTGATATAAAATAAAATAGTAAAGATGATAATTATTCCTTATCAAGTAGCAGTAAAATGCAAAATAAACATGAAGTGTTTTTTTCTCTCTTTTTTCTTATGCTACCCCGGAATACATGAATAGTCACCGAAAAGGAGATTCGACAATGGTAAGTGCTCGTTTTGTCTATTTTATATGTAATAGTTCTTATTCCTAAGATATTTCACTTCTATATGGTTGACTCTATCAACACATAATGAAAACATGACATTTAACAGTATAATAATATGGAATAGTTCTAAAAAAACTTTTATGTACATCTGTTTCGTAACCCTGTTGTAATATAATGCTCGTTAAAAGAGTTTTACTTGCTAACAATAATATAAGCATCATAATATTATTATATTAACCTTTTATTGCATTTTCATTTCCACTTTCTCTGAAGAGATAAAGTTTTGTGTAACTACATACTACATTAGAGTGTTTAGTTTGAATCGAGTTCTTGAAAAACATAAGAAAGATTATATGTAGTACATAAACGTAATAAAGTCGAGTTTCTTCTTGATATAAAATCCTGTCTAATCTATTTGGCAAAACGAGCACAATACTAATCTGGAATTTGATTGTGTTCCCAACAGGCACAAAGGTTTCCTGAAAGATTGTCCCAACGGACTATTAACCGAACAGGTAAGTTTCAACGTAATCGCTTTCTACTTTTGTTAGCCGACAAGACAGCCTTTCAGTCTCAATACAAGATGGGATCCCACACAAAAAAATAAGAACAACAACAGCACATATCTGCGCATACATATACTCTATAATACCATTGTAGACAAAATATAATCCTTCTGGATGGGAAAAAGAAAGGATTAATATGAAAAGATGAGAACATTGTTAGCTTGGTTTAGTTAGCTTAGATACTATGCCATAGTACTAGGCGTTACAATATATTGGAGATACAGTTGTCAGTTGGAGAAAGCAGGAAAAAGGAACATGATATAGGGCAAGTACATGGTAGAAAGATTTTGGCATCCGTTTTGTTAGGTGGCTTTGTACGTACGTACGATATGATACAGATGATAGGATGCCAGTCTCTGTAGGAGTATCTGGTTTATCCGGAGTCATGAGAATAAGAAGAGTTTTGCAGGTCCCTTATGGGCTTTCTTTTTGTCTTCATCTGATCTGTAGAAGGATCCATTAACCTTATTAGGTGATCCAGAAGCGGGGAACAGTGGCATAAGAAAATGAGACACCAGGCTAAAGAATGATGAGCGTATAAAGAAATCGTGGTGATGACGGTAGTTACTACTACTAGCATTGCATTGTATATACTGTAATATTTGTCAAAGTAGTAGGACCAAGAACTCTTTCCTTCTCTCTTGCATGGCATAATTGCAACTAGAGACCGTCCAGTTTGATTCGATTGCTTTTCAGCC
Source organism: Entomobrya cf. arborea Gr-Col-00668 (assembly GCA_034699025.1). Classification (NCBI taxonomy): domain Eukaryota; kingdom Metazoa; phylum Arthropoda; class Collembola; order Entomobryomorpha; family Entomobryidae; genus Entomobrya; species Entomobrya cf. arborea Gr-Col-00668. Next base: position 9,557 of record JAQIWN010003408.1, read on the forward strand.
TAAACTACTTAACAAAGTAGGCTTCATAACAACATAGATATACATATAAAGATCTGCACATGCCACATGATTAAATAGTTACTTCGTTCTCCTGAGACAAACTTTGAAGATCAGTGTAAACGATAAGCGGAAAACTCGCTAGTTTACTGTGTGAGAGAAGAGAGATGCAGGTCTCATCAACGTTCAACATAAATGCCATCTTCCCAACAACTTGAGTGTCCATGATGAAAGTAACAAAATAAGTTGGAATCATAAAAATATATAAAGTACAACTTACATCACGACTATCACGAGGAGAATATAAATAACTAGGATTTGTAGACAGGTACATCATGTATAAAAATGTACATTCCCCGCGCTAAGATTTTTTATATCTTGGCTAACTTAGTTTGAAAGTAGATTCCTCTGGCCTTCTAAATCTTCTCTTTTTGAAGACTTTTAAAATGATCATCGATTTATTCAGGAAATGAAACCTTCACCTTCATTTTCAACCTTTATACTTACATATGAAGTGCACCTTCATGGGTACATAACATGTTGTACGTGCTCATCCATCTAATTTTTTCCTGTCAAGTGCTAGCCAAATAAAAACCCCACATACATCTTTTCTGTCTACAAGAGAGAACCAGAATTTTGAAAAAAACATATTTACTATACCTTGATAAAAGAAAGGCCCATAATGATGACATCACAATTTATCTAACAGAGTTGAAGTTTAAATAATCCTTTTTCAATTATTCATGAATTATATGCTTTTGCTAAAGAGTGAGTAAATTTTGGAGATGCCATGCAATACACGTGCAAAAAATATCATGTCACGCAGTGACAATCAATATAAAAGGTTTCTCTTATAAACCTTCAACTACTTATGTTCTACTAATGCCATTACCATTTTTATATATATGCTACTTTGTGATTCAATTATGCAATTGAAAAATAGCGGAATATAAATTTGTATTTTACTTTTCAGGGTTTTATAAAAATATACAAGCAGTTCTTCCCTCAAGGAGACCCAAGCAAATTTGCATCCCTGGTCTTTCGAGTATTCGATGAAAACAACGTAAGAAAAAGCACTTTTCTCTAAAAATGTATTTTTTTCGTATTGACTTCCCAAATATGTGTGTCTCTAAGTTTGCCTACAAGATAATTGCAATTTTCTTTACTTTTTGGATTACTTTTCCTCATCCTTGACAGATATTACTACCATGCTATGTATCTCTTCTGTGCGCATATTTTCCGACTCTACTTATCGTTAGTAGGGAACTAACATAAAAGTGAATTCTTAAAGGATTTTTCTCCGCTTTCACATATTGAAATGTAAAAAAGGAAAGTTAAAATGTAGTATGATTAGAAGTACTTCGAATTTTTCACTGTGTTAGCAAAGCTTCTTCATTCTTCTGTTTGTTCTGTTTATATTTTTGTCTGTATAAAGTTCGGCTTACCTTTCAAGTGTAATAAAACGGTTAGGAAAAAATACGTTTATTATATAACACAGTAGTAAGAATTTAGGTAGGTGTTTACACTAAGTATGCGTACATAAGTTGATTGAAAGAGGATTTAGTGAGGTCCTTCTATTCACTCACTGAATATTGAATATATAGCTTACAAATACAAACCACCCCTCCTCTCGTCTTTAAATACGGTCTTCTATCACTCGAATTCATACAACGAAGGAACAGATAATAGAATAGTACTATCGACTATGTCTCAAAATCTTGTGCAAAAATTTTAAGTAAATGCACATAACTTTATAGATGCTGCTACCTGAAGTAAAAAGGGAATGCCTTGTTTCTTATTCTCAAACGAGTGTGATAATAATAGTTATAAAACACATTCGAACCTATATACTTGTTATACAGACATACTACACAAGATGACTTTTTTTGTAGTGATTCACTTCATCTTCACGTGATTTTCCTTGACGAGAGGCTCATTTTCCCCAAAGCGTATTTTTCGTCTTTGATTAACTTCATTTTTCTTTATTTTCACCCTCATTTCGTTCGTATTTACGAGTCAATACTATTGTGATTGTGAATAAGATTTGACAGGTAGGGTGGCACAATAATAATATGTACAAAAGAGACACATTTCCTTTTCGAAACATGTGAAGTAGAGTAACTGACGTGAAATGAGCTGAACACCAAAGAACGATAGATATCTGTTTACTTTAGATAAATAATATATTATGTAACGTTTTGTAGCTACATCGACCTTAACATTTTACGGCAAGACGACGAAGGGATTTCTTTTACTTCTCTCTTCTGACTGAGAGTGACTGCGATTTCATTATTTGTTTAATGATATTATCATATATATTTTGTTTGTTGTTGACTACATGTAGGACGGAGCAATAGAATTTGAAGAATTCATCCGGGCTCTTTCAATAACGTCAAGAGGAAACCTGGATGAGAAACTTCAGTGTAAGTGTGACACTTTGTCTATTCTTTTCAATTTCTGTATTTTTTGTTTAGCTCTTTTAAACATTTACAGTGTTTTTTTTGCAATTTCTCCTAGACAAAAATCTACGTCGTCGATAAAATATAGTATAGGTATGTTTTCCTGTTGCAAGTAATTCGTATGTTGGTTTGTTTTGGAAGAGAAGCGTAGAAAGGCTCACATTACAGTTATTTCAAGTTTCTAGTTGACTACACATATTATTAAGCCTGGAAAAGTGTGTTTGTATCGCTAGATTACTTTTCACGAACACCCTTAAGTCCACTCCATTTCACCCGCCGATTTGCCATTACCTCTTCTCCATTTTCTCTTGCACCTCCTTCTCTCTCCTACGATTTATTACACACAAGAGAAATGGTAAATGTTTCATACTTTATGTCGATTGGGACTCATCAGTCTTGGGATATACTTGGAGCGTTATGCCATGATATCCCGTTTCCCCCAAATCCTTTCCAACCATATCTATTCTAACTGTCTGTATAGTCGTACTCGTGCTGAAAGTTATTGTATGGAATTTTTAAATTTCACTCTCTCCAAAAACAAAACAATCATTGAAAAAAACATCCAATAATGTTATTGAACTTCTAGCAAAAATCTTGTTATAAAAGTTTCAACAAAGCTCTCTAAACTTTCACTAGAAACATTTTAGAATAAAAACTGTTGTACAAGCTTTTTGTAATTTGTTTTCGTAGGATTCACCTTTTCAATACTCAATTACGACGATTTTTTATTCGTTTTTTCTTTCTCTAGGGGCGTTCCGGTTGTATGATGTTGACAATGATGGTTACATCACCAGAGATGAGATGTACAATATCGTGGAAGCAATCTACCAAATGGTGGTACGTATCACAATATAACATTACATTATTAAATACACTAATGTTTTTCCATTTATACCGTAAGCATACAATTTAAAGGACATTGGCATTGCCTCGTGCTTAGTAAATGATACTGGAGTTAGTAAAAATTGAAATTTGTAGTGAGGAAATTACTCACATTTATTAAAATACGGATGGTTGAAATCCGATATTGATAAGATATACCTTTTGGACGTCATCATCAATAAAACAATCCGTGCCAGAAATGTGTCATGTCTCGTAGCAGATTTTTTCTTTTACAATTCCAGAACAGGATGTATAATATGACTCAGTTCCCCTGAATTTGGTGCAGTAGTACCTGAGTAACTTGACGTCATTGAAAAGCAC
>JAQIWN010003409.1:0-13213 GCA_034699025.1 Entomobrya cf. arborea Gr-Col-00668
GCCAGGACTTTTACAAGTCCACATGAAATTGAAACGCAATACAAATTAGATTTACTTGAACCTGCTAATCACATTGACCAAGTGCGTCGGAGTTAAGTTAGTAATTAAGCTGAAGTTTTTAATTTTGTAATTTTATACATTTTTCATTGTTGTAGTAAGAAAGAAAGAAATTTAAGTATTTTTAGCATTGCGGTTTAAAGTCTCCGTAATTAATTGAGAAAATATGGTTTTTATATTTCTATCAATTTCGGATGGATTTGTTTGTAAAATTTTAGAAGCATAATATACCTTTAGAAGTTTACTTTGTTTTATATTAGTAGAGTAAGAGTTATATCTTTAAAATTAACTAGAAGAAGTCAATTTGATCTCCCGGTTTTTATTATTACGCGAAAATACATAAATTCTGATTTTTGTACAGTATTATTCACAAATGACAAAACACATGTACATTAAATTTATAAAAAAACTATAATATAAATTAAATAAATATAAATACATAAAATAATATACAAATAATGGCTTATACTCCGTGTCGATTTTTCTCAGTTCAGTTTTTAAATTTAATGAATTATACTACTTCACAAATTCAAAGAACATCCGAATTTAATATTATCCCCCAGTGTAAATCTATCTACGTCGCAGTCGTATCCGAATATATTTTTGGTTTTTACTCATCGAAGGAAGAGGATCGAAATCTTTATCGGGATGATAGGAAGAAGCTAGAGGTTTGCGTGGAGGGGGCCTTCCATGTTCTATGTCTGAAGAAGGTTCATCCCAAGATCCCTCGTCTTGTTCTTCCTCATCTTCTTCTTCGTCTTCCTCACTCTTTTCTCTCTTGCCATACTTGTTTTCTTCCTTCGTTTTAAGGGTTACATCATCCTCCTCCTCATCATCATGTTCTTCGTCATCGTTATCTGATGATCCCTTCTTTCTCTTTTTACTCTCTCCCTTCGTTTTTCCAATATCAATGTTATCATCATGAGCTTCATCGTCATCATCATCACCTTCTTTCTCATTGCCTTGAACGCTGTTCCAGAACTCCTGCCAATCTTTCACTCTTTCCTTGAAAAGTTCCAACTTGTGCTTCCTCCTTGCAGCTTTGCGATTTCGTCGCTCCGCTTTCTTCTTATCCCGATCTCTTTGTCGTTGTGCTTTAATAACTCCCCTTTTTTTCTTCCTGTAATATTTCTGCCTGAATCGATCAAATTTCCGCTTGTATGTTCTTTTATACCTAAAAGTCATAAAATAATTTCATTTAATCATGTCATCAAGTTTTATTCGTCCAAAAAAATGTACTGTTTTAAGTTGAACTAAGTAGCTTGTTTACTTTTGTGCCTGATGTTGATCGTAACCCAACAAAGTGTATTCTCCTCCGTAAGGAAGATATTGATAAGTTGGCTGTTTGAACAAATTGGTGGCTGGATGATGCCAAGCGTTTTTCGTTTTATGAACCCATCTTTCAGGTTGCCAGCCGTGCTGCCCTTGGGGGGCATGCTCATGCCCTGGCCCAGGCCACCCATGACCGTGCTCAGGCTTATAATTAAATATTCTGCGTCGTCTATGGGGAGGATGCTCATTTCCCAGCGTTATTGTTGTCTCATAGTGCTCGTTTCCCCAGCCCAATAAATTTTTTAGGGAGACCCAAAGGAAGTCAAGACTATGCACTATGAAAAATGTGATTGTTGTTTTCCATTTCCAGATCCAAATCCACAACAGTATGACTCCAGCAGTGATAAGAGACCGACCATTTTCTTCATTTTCCAGAGAATTTATGGCAATACCAGTGGAGTCCGTACGAGTTGAATTTTTTATTGATTTAATATCCAACTTCAATGGTCCTGGGTGAAAAGGTTTGGATGGATTAAAGCGTTCTTCTTCATCAAATGCACCCGCATTTGTGTTTCTGCTTTTTATGGTTATACCCAAACCAGTTTCTGTTGCATTGATTTGTGACTTCCGCTTACATTTGCCGGATGTATGATCTTTTACGTAGCATTTGACTGAAGGTGTGACCCTCCGACTATGAAATGAAAACAAAAAAAATATTAATTCTCATTTATCATTGCAAGTTCCTGATTGAACATTAAAATAGTTAATGAGTATATTAAAGACGTACCGTAAATTCTCATAAATATAGCCGGAATCACGAAAGTATATATAGATCCCTAAAAAGTCGTGGCTCCCAGGCTTACAGTTTTGCACCACTTTCTACTACTCATTCATTTCATGACAATGACAATTGGCTTTTTTAAATGTAACAAATAATGAACAAACTGTAATTGACACTTTTGAGTAAAAAATCCGGATTTGATTCCGGTTATATTTAGAGAAAATACGGTAAGAGTATAATAGCAAAGTTGACAACATATTTTCCAAAGACTACAAACTATATTTCACTTGTTAGGTGATTCTTAATCTATGTACATTGCATTACTGATGTGGTCACCATTAACTTATAACAATGAGAATTTTTATATTATGAAAACTGAAACTGACTACCACACTGACACTGAAAATACATTGCGATTTGTTTGCGTGATTGCATTGATGAATGGCCGATGGATGATGCGTGTTCGGAAATAATTATGACTCTTCCCGATAAATCCCACATAGCTATATGTAAATGTATTATACGTAAAAAACAAATCATAAGAGTAATAATGTTTTGTTCATTTGTTTCCATTTGCACTAAAAGTCTAAATTAAAAATAAATAACTTTGTATGTAGCCGATAATTAGTTTGACACGTTTCGTCTACGCCTGTATACATAGCCAAAGTCTGTTTGCTGCCCCACATTGATATTTCCTGTCTTATCAAAATACTTGGACGGTCTCACGCCAAATTTGTGGGCCTTTTTCAAGTCCAGCGTTTCACCCTTTAATATTTTAAGCCCACTATAATCATTATGCAGATTGGCTGGTCTCAAACCGTATTTGTGAGCTTTTTTCCCATACTAAAGAAAGAAAAAAACAGAAACATAAAAAAATACTCTTAAAAATACACGACTTAAATTACTTATCATATCATTGTTCGAAAATCCATGAATCTCGCACTTACTTTCTTAGCATACTTTTTAGCGATCTTCAAACCCTATTAAAAGATAAACATGAAAAACATTAATTGCACTTGTATTCCAAATTCCAAAGAGAAAATATTTAATAGTTTTAACAACAAAGACTTAAAATGGAAGGAAATAAATACCTTTGTCTTGTCAAATTTATGTCTGAGACTGTCCTCCTCTTCCAACTCTAGCTGTTCTTCACTGTCCCATCCTTTACTCGCTTTCTTTTTCTTTGACTTTTTTGATTTCTCCGAAGAACGACCTGGCCATCCAAGCTCTGGTTCTGGCCAACCTGCATAATACGCTGGTGGTGGTGGCCATCCGGAAACTTGTTCAGGACCTTGTTGAAGTTGGGGGTAACTGGAAGCTTGCTGATGTCCATGTCCATGAGCGTCCCAGCCATTCCAGCGTGACCAGCCAGTCGATCCTTCACCTGGCCAGCCCTTCCATCCTGGATACGGTCGTGATTTTGACCAACCTTTCTTTCCCAAGTCTTCAATTTTTGATTTCAAAGAAACCCCAAAAGTGGGATTCCACCCACCACCATAATTATGAAATGGATGCTTAACATCCTTCCCTAACTTAACATAATATTCTATATAATCATCCCCGATCCCGTAAGTATTTTTCATGTACCTCCAGACATTACGAATTGTATAATAAAGAATGAAAACAAATATAAACCTCCATGTAAAAAATAACGAGTATGATACAAAAATTGAATAGGAAATAAAACCGGATCTAGCCGTCCCTAAATCTACATCATCATCTGCTACAATATAATCATCACCAACTATATCAGTTCTGGTGGAATTTTTAATTTTCTTAATCTCTAGTTTTAATGGTTTGTCGTGGTGAAATTCTGAAGGTGGGGAAGATGAATCAAACCTTCTCTCTGTCAAAGTGTCAGCTCCTCCCACTTTTGGAAGTAGTGTGGACGTTGCAAGTGATCCCTTCCCATTGTATTCATTAGTGGTGAGGTTACCCGTGCATCCCAGTGATGGACAATTTTTGTCTGTAATGTTGACTGGGTTATGGCGCCTAGCTGTTCTGGTTCCATCTGAATTTCAATAATAAGCGATTGGAAAATAATACTGACTTTCACTAACTGGTAAAGAATGTGATATGATTTGATGACTAACGGGAATATTATTTACCTTCTGAAATGACTATACTTCTGGGCTTCCTCAACCGAATACCATCCTCATCTGAAGTCACAACTACCACAAGAATGGGTATAAGGACCGTTGAAACAAAAAATATCCTGAAGATATTCATTTCTCTGATCCAACATTTCCGAATTCAATCAATTTTTTGAAGTACACAATGCACCAATTTTCACTTTTTCTTCATTTCATACAAAATGCGTTTCACTCGTGTTGAAAAAATGAAACGATCTCTTGAAATCTCACTTGCACTTTCACTCAAGTGCTATAAAATTACACTCCGAAATATTCACTTTCTCCATAACTGTACACCGTAATAAAAACAGTAAAAACTACTTTGTTTTTACTAGAATTAACCTTTATCCTGCTCGCTGCAGCATATACTGAAAAACGAAATTATTGACTGACTGACACACATAGAACGGCACTGCACACAACAATGAGCAATAATGGCGAACGTCTATACTTTCTACTACCCCACGATTCTACTACTGATTGTGAGAGAACTTAAATCATCGACTCAACTGGTTGTACACATGATGAGTACTTGACTAAGTCACATGCTTCACGACCACTTGACCATTTGATTATAGAGGAGAAATACCTGTTAACTCACATTTTATCAATTCTAGCCATTAAACTAAAAAGATGCCACAAAATTATTATATGCCTTTCGTAAAATTTTCCTAAATTCCAAACCGGCTTTGCCCATTCTTGAAGCGATACTTTTTCGAATTGGGAGTTAGGTATGGCTCAAGCAGAGTAGGTCTCATTGGTTTACAAGAAGCCGAAGCCTAGAACAAAGTAAAACTACTGACGATGATCAAGTGAATGGGCTAGTTTAAAACCTCTAACTAAGAAGGCTTGATCAGACATATTTCATGTTTAATTCTATAGTTTGCACCTTGATATCACTGACTACATTTAATTTTGCATTGCTAATATTTTAATTTTTAAAATTCTGAACGGAAAAAATACCATTTTGAAAAAAGGAGGAATCGTTCTTTGCATGCAAGCGACATATTACACAGCTGAAGCATAAAATTGTTTGTACAATCATGAAATTATAAGTATCGAAGGAAAATATCGCATGCATGTCATGAAATGATCGTCAACTTTTTTGCATTTTGCAAATTACTACAAGTAAATTGTATGTATACTTTACTTGGTTATGGTAAACTTTGTTTAGGGCTATACTAATATTTTTAGTAGTAAGGGATGAGCTGACAAGTGAAAACGATGTTAAAGGAGAGTTAAAATGTTAGAAACCTACATTTTTTACCCAATGACTAGGACGTGCTTCCTTCGATATTAACGTTACAATTGAGGCTTGAAAAGCATGCCATAAGGACACGACCACATTTGATCATTATGAACTTATACAGGAATGTTTATCATGCATGTAAACCAAAAGTGGTCATATCATATCATTCTACAGCATAGCAGCAGTGCTAAAAATGTATAAAATACCATTTTACCAGTAAAAGGATAAAAATGGATGCTACAAATTGTCTCATTGAAAGACTATATTTATCAGAAAAAAATGCGTGAAATTAAGATGCAGTAAACCAACAGGTAGGTATATCTATCTTCATCATGACAAAAAAATGAAGAGTTATATTATTGTTGATTATCAATTATGTAGTGTGTAGTGGCAATGCGAGGTCACTTTTCAACAAAGTCAAGTGTTAAGATAATGTGCTTAGATAGTGTTCGAAATCCCACAAAATCTTGATGAGGCTTAACACATTCAATTTGAAAAATCCAATGGGTTACGGAAGAAAAGTATTGTTAATAATTGTCAGTCGTAATCACTACCTGTTGGTTTCACTCTTGGTCTAGGTCACATAATGTAAAGTTAGTTTCACGTTGTACTACGCTGTAAACAAAGTACTAGGTTTTGTTCGAGACAAAAACATTATTAGTAGAAAAAGAAGTATAAAGTTAAAAATCATAAGTGAAGTCTGCAGTGATGCTTTTAAAAACTGGTATCGAACAACAAATGAGGGATGAGCAACAGATTTTTTGGTACAAAGTGCAAGAAAAACGTTTCTTGACAGTCGTCACGTCAGTTTAGTTTGAAGGAATAGCCAGCATACAGAATTGTTCTGAGCTCTGAAATACCATACACACAAATGGGCAAACTTAGTATGTGTAAATTTTTGAAGACTATTAGAGATTACAATTTGGCAATAAGATTTGTAAAAATGAAGGTGATGTGATTTTGTATGATTGCATTGGATGTCACGGATATGCAATATGCAACAAACAATGTAAGGACATGCAGGTGGTTTGGTGGGCGCCAGTCGTTTGTATTTTCATATGAATGAATCATGTATATATGCACAAAAATGAATCAAGATGTGATGATGATGATGGTACTTGGTTTGACCCCGATTTGTAGCCAGGTTGGTCTCAAAGATCAAAAGCACTTGAGGGTTTTTGATTATTTTGCTTTCATCTGTATTTGTGGTGGGTTTAGAAATACCTCTATGTGACATGCGTCTTTTTTTCTTTCAGAAAAGGATTTTTTTCTTTCTGACTGAACATTCCCGTTCGTTTTTAGTAAAAAGTATGATTTTTTTTCATTACAAAAGAGGTAAACAGAAGAAATGCGACGACTATGAATTTACACCCACTGCTTTCAGCTACCTGCGGATCTCGCCCTGCATTTTTACTTGCATATTTAATAGTTGGGGTACAATGACATTTTATTTTTGATTATTGAATGTCAAAACAGTTTTTACGATGTTATCTGACGAAACAAACAATTGAAATTTTTCTCGCCTACTTTATTACATAAAAATTAACCGAAACTAATCCAAAAACATCCTTGCAGCTCATAAAAACCTGACTTATCACTTGGTAAAATCATCTGAGGTAAAATCTGAATTTGTATTGCTAGCATGTCAAACCTCACGATTGTGTATTTTCGTTCATTTTTTGTCTGCAGTCTTAAACCAGTTTTCTTTTTTAAATAATAAGTCGAGTTGAAATTCAAATCATATTTCACACCCGAATTTTTTACTTTTACTATCAGCATGAGAAGAGTGACAGTTTGATTTTTTTTCATAACTTTGCTGCATACTGGAAATAAGGCAATTATATGCACTTCGTACGTTCTGTATTATATTTTCGTGAATTTTGGCCTTGATGATATTATTTTTATGAATTAATTCGAATTAATTTTACAAATTAGGAATGATAAGTTGAACGACAGGAGGGGTACGTGCACTGTTGAATTTACTAGACTGGTGTTTGACAAAAGAAAAATCGCTGCGCATTTCTATACAAAAAAAGTTTGGACAGTTTGAGGCTGATCCGAGTCGAGAGTACAATTTTTTTTACAAAAAAATTGTATTGTATATCATAAACAAAAATTTGGATGTGTGTCATTTCCATTTTTTAATGAAATTGAAATGTGATATTTTTATTAAACTGTGCGACATATTGATTGCATGTAAAACGACACACGGTACCCCTATTTCTTTTTCAATGTTTTTGCTTGTATATTTGGTTGTAAAAATTCAACTAATTTGCATTGTTGATTTGTACTTTTGTAGTAGCAAACGGAAAAAATGGCGTATTTCATATTTATCTGCGTGAATATTTTATTGATAAGGTTGACTGAATTACAAGATCAAGAGGTACAAGATTCATTATTTTTGTGGTTTTAAATTTAAAAATATAAGGTGCTTAGCAGTCAAGAAGATTCAAAATTTGGTGCTTGAAAAAATAATTGAATAGAACATTCTGTTCAATTAGCATTCAGGAGAAAGCCTGATTGACATAAATTCGGATTTAAATTATTTCCCCTGATCATCAGTACCGATAAGAGTAATATATTTGAGCGACTTATTATTGCGATGCACTTTTCCCAAGATTATTTAAAGAAACAACGATTTAATCTCATTGAGTTCATTGATACATAGAATCAAAATTAGTTTTCAAAAGGGACTGATGAATCTACTATGTGATATCATGATTACCAATTGGCATTGCCTTACACATTATGTAATTAAAACATGCATCAAAATTTCTTGTCCCAAAAATTTCCTCAGAAAAGTAGAATGATTTATTTAAAAGCATATACGAATATCACAGATTTTATTTTTCGACACTTACATTTCGTTAAAGGTAATTCAGTTCCTCATTGAACAATGTATTTGAAGACTTTACGTAAATAAAATCAATCGCGTAAGCCATCACTTTCACGGAATGAAAAATCATGCATGAATTTAGGGGACAATGCTTCAATATCTGGGAACATTTTCTTTAATCTCTTTTTTAAACTGCAAAATGTAACAAAAAGGTTCTTAAAGTTAAAAAAACGCAATAAGTTATTCACATTAATTGTATTAATGAATACCTCAAAGTTATGTGATGAGGAATAATCAATTACTACTTTTCCTTATATTTCCCAGTGTCGTACATAGCTTATTATGCAAATGTTATACACATTATATAAAAAATTAAATACTCTGTTGATTTGTTTCCAACCTGTACAGGTAATGAACAAGAAATTATTGCATAAGTCAGTTAAATTGATGCATTCCGCCGACGCCTCCATGCGTAGCCTTCTGCTTTTCCTCCCAAAATGATATTTCCTCTTTTATCATACATGTAGCTAAATTTGGACGGTCTCAAAGCATATTTGTGGGCCTTTTTACCATACTGAAAACCACAAGAAAGTAATTTAATGCAATGTTAGCCAACCATAATAGCAAACATAATTAAATATCTTGTAATTCTAAAATCCAACAACTTGATGATCTGTTACTTACTTTATAAGTGGCCTTTTTAGCCTCCTTCCAGCCCTGTTGAAAGAAACACGTGAATTAATTTGTCAGTTTATCTTATTTGTCACACTGGAACTACCAGTGAACACATTAATCCAATTAATTACAAGAAAAAATTAAACAAAATGATTACCAGATGTACTACTTCTTCACTTGAAGTACCCCATCCATAATTCTTTTTCTTGGCTTTCTTTGGAGGCCGGGCCGGCCAGCCATGATGTCGTTCCATCCAACCTGCATGATATGCTGGGGGCCGTCCGGAATTATGTTCAGAATAACTTGAAGCATGTTGATGTCCATGTCCATGAGCATCCCATCCGGACCACCCATTAGATCCTTCGCCTGGCCAGCCCGTCCATCCTGGATACGGTCTAGCCTTTGTCCAACCTTTCGTCCCCAACTCTTCGATTTTTGATTTCAAAGAAATCCCAAAAGTCGGGTTCCACCCACCACCATAACTATGAAACGGGTGTGTGTCATCCTTTCCTAACTTAGCATAATACTCTACGTAATCCTCCCCGAATCCATAAGTAGTTTTCAAGTATCTCCAGACATAACGAATTGTATAATATATGATGAAAACCATTATAAACCTCCATGTGAATAATAACGAGTACGACGCAAGAAGTGCGTACGCTATAATACCTCTACCCGTCCCTAAATCTAAATCATCATTTGCTACAATATAATCATCGCCTACTAAATCAGTTCTAGTAGAATTTTTAATTGTCTTAATCTCTAGTTTTAATGGTTTGTCGTGGTGGAATACTGTAGGGGACGATGAATCGAGCCTTCTCTCTGTTGATGTGTCAGCTCCTTTCACTTTTGAAAACAATCCAGAGGCTGCGAGTGATCCCTTCCCATTATATTCGTTAGTGGTGAGGTTACCCGTGCATCCGAGAGATGGACAAGTTTTGTCTGTAATGTTGACTGGATTGTGGCGCCTTGCTGTTCTGCTTCCATCTGAAATTCAATAATAAGCGATTGGGAAATATAATATTTACTTTCACTAACTACTGAAGAATATGAGAATTAAAAAATTAAAAATTGTTGTGTAATTACCTTCTGAAATAACGATACTTCTTGGCTTCCTTAACCGAATACCATCCTCATCTGAAGTCACAACTACCACAAGAATGGGTATAAGGACCGTTGAAACAAAAAATATCCTGAAGATATTCATTTCTCTGATCCAACATTTCCGAATACAATTTTTTTTGAAGTACTCGCTGCACCAACTTTCACTTTTTCTTCATTTTATATATAATTCATTTCACTTGTCTTGAAAACGAAATGATCTCTTGAAATCGCACTTTCACTCAAGTGCGGACTCCGAAATATTCACTTTCTCCATAACTGTACCCCGTAATAAAAACAGTGAAAGTTCCTTTGATTGCATGAACTCCTACAAGCAGTATATCTGCAGTTTATGTCCCGAAAACCCAAAATTATTGTCTGACACACATACATCGACACTGTACACATCAGTGACGAACTCTATGCTTTCTTCTGATGCACGATACGACACTGCTGAGTGAACTTGGTTATTAGTTGAACATACGTACGAGAACATAACTGAGCTACATGCTTCACGAATACTCGATTCAACTCGATCATGTTTTATCAAATGTAGACAATAAAATAAAAAGCTACAACATATTTTCCCTAAATCTAAAACCGGCTTTACTCATTGCCAGTAGTACTTTTTTGAATAAAGGAATTAGATTCCCTAGACCCCTTAGTGGGCCCTACCTACAAACAAAAAGTAAAACGAGCAAATTAATGGGCTAGTTTAAAATTGTGACTATAAAAGACTCTACTAGATTATCCACCAAACGTTGATACTTTCATTTATAGCATGGTTATATATACAGATAGTTAGGATTTCTTTGTAGCATTGCTAGTATTTTCCGTATTTAAAATTCTGAAGGGATTTTTTTTACATAAACCAGGTGAAGGATATCGTTCTCTACATGTGACATGCAAGATGCAAACTTTACAAAATATGTATGCATAGTTTATGTAAGCTTTAATGGTTACAAATCATCAAATACCAAACTATCGAAGGAAAATTTATCTTCAACCACATCTCAACCCTTTTATTGTAGACTTCATTTGAGAATAAATAAGAATATTTACCTGTGTGGGTATTGACTCGAAAAGTGAAAATACATACAATGAAACTTAAGGTTTTACAAATATACTCATTGCACTTGCACTTAATTGAAAAGGAGTAAAGGAGTTTATGAAATTACATTTGTGTGAAAAAACTAGGAATTATGCACTTGCATTATGATTATGATATGATTTCATAAACCAAAGTAGCCACTTCATATCATTTCAAGTAACTAATGCTAGATTGCGTGATAAAGAGAAATGCGTAATGTAGTCAAATTCTCTATGAGTAGCAATAAAATTATCTACAAGCATGTAAAGTATACTTTCATTACAGACATTTTTAAGAAATTGAAATGCTGTAAAGGAAACGGAAGGAAATGAAATCATCAAAATTACAGATTGAAATAGTGGAAGTTTGAGTTTACTTTTAAATGTAGAGTTAATGATAATTTGAAATACTACATAATTTGATGGGGAGAGTAAGATTTCTTGGTATGTCTTCCACCAGGTTTTAAAATTTCGACTAAAAGTGTTAGACATGTTCATACATAAGCATAGAAAAGATAGTTCGTAGAATACAAAGCCGTATGTTATTGAATCAAATTTTGAGCAAAGTGCAGCAATAGTACCGATAAATGCTTTCTTTTTAGAGACAAAAATATCAGTGCCATAATAACATAGAATATTTGGGTTTAGCATAATGTAGAATATTTCATAGTTGGAAGTAATCTCTCTGTAGTCTGTAATATCACTTTGTAAACTCTGGTTTCATGCAACCCAAAACAAGTAATAACTGAATAGATTTTTGTTCGACAAAAGATTTTTATAAAAGTGGCTGATGTGGTTTCATCATTCATTTAGTATGACTTTGCATTGCATATCACGGATTTGCAATAACGTTAAGAAAAGCAGGTGGTTAGGTGAGCGCATGTCACTTGTAGTGTGTTTTCATACAATGTACTAGGTATGTATCATGCTGATGGTACTTGACCTCGATTCGTAGCCAGGTTCATCCCAAAGACCAAAAACTTTTAAGCGTATTCGACTTTTTTACGCTTTTAGAGGTTCTAGGACAACTGCCGCAAAGGACAACTGCCATAAGCGGATAACTGCCGTTCGGACAACTGCCATACGGACAACTGCCATACGGACAACTGCCGTTCGGACAACTGCCATACGGACTACTGCCACTCGGACGACTGCCGAGATATCAGCTGCTCCGTTTTGTGCTATTTACAGACATTTTATGGATGATCCTTTACAATATCATCACATACATTAAAATGAATTAAGAACCAGTAGTATGTCATGTTCTACTTTGTATAGCATTGGTTTTCACCAATTCTGATTTCGTCCACAGTAATGTTTTCACCGATTTCATTTATAAGTTGATTATAATGTTTTCACCATTTTGGACGAATGCTATTGCTAATAGCTGACATCATTTTTTTCACCACTGAAGTCTTGCTTACTTCGAATTCAATGTTTTCACCACTGACGTCTTGCTTACTTCGAATTCAATGTTTTCACCACTGACGTCTTGCTTACTTCGAATTCAATGTTTTCACCACTGACTTCTTGCTTCCTTCAAATTCAATGTTTTCACCATTTTGCTTATTGTTTTAAAAACCTGTTGGCATCGATTTACTTTGCATACAAATGTTTTAAAAGGGTTTCCAGTGAAAACATCAGAATTATTGTTTTGTTCAAGACGAGTTCTGGTGAAAACATCAGAATAATTTTTTTGTTCAAGACGAATTCTGGTGAAAACATCAGAATAATTTTTTTGTTCAAGACGAATTCTGGTGAAAACATCAGAATAATTGTTTTGTTCAAGATGAGTTCTGGTGAAAACATCAGAATTATTGTTTTGTTCAAGACGAGTTCTGGTGAAAACATCAGATCTCATAATTAGTTTTAGTTTATTCAAGTTAAGTAGTGGTGAAAACAACTAGTTTTTAATTCATTCAAGTTGAGTACTGGTGAAAACAGAACTAGTTTTTAATTCATTCAAGTTGAGTACTGGTGAAAACAGAACTAGTTTTTAATTCATTCAAGTTGAGTACTGG
>JAQIWN010003410.1:0-13212 GCA_034699025.1 Entomobrya cf. arborea Gr-Col-00668
TTATTCTATTACCGATTTTCGTTTCATGTTTTCGGAATCCGAATCCGAGTATAGCTTGAATACTCACAGTTTATGAAAAATTGTGAAATACATTATTCAAAAAATCTTGTTTCACTTATTGCTAATTTTCAGAAAAAGATGGAGATGACAAAGAAGAATTGGATGAATCTGGAAAAGTCGTGTTTAGGAAGCCAACAAAGCGTTCTATAGAAGAAAGTTCTACGAAGAGCGAAATAAGAAAGAAAATAGAGAAGAAGGAAAGTTCAATGAAAAAAGTGAAAAACAAAACTCTGCTGTCATTTGATGATGAGGAAGATGACGATTCTGAATAGACAGTTTTGTATTTTTCTGTTATTAAAAATAAACAGATTGCGCAAGTTTATGTGTCGGATTATGCAAAGATTGTTTTCTTACCAATACTCTTATGTTAAGACTAAATCGTAGATAAGATTTGTAAAAAACGTGTTATAGCCTGTAATGTAATATATACGTGACATTGTTAACAAAAACATTTTTTTGCACAAAGAAGTTCAGCAAATTGATAGATTTTTCTATGTATTTTTATCTTCAAGTGAGATAATTTCGTAAGATCTCATACGATCTATCTTAAACATATCTTACGACTATACTTTTTTTCCAGTTTAAAATAAAATCCAAATAATTATTTTCACAATATGTATTGATTCATTGATTCCGTATTTTGTATTTTGGTAAATGGTACTTTACCGACGTGAAGTCTAAAGGAAGGTATTTTCATTACACTGCCATTGCCATTATAATATTACCAAAATGTGCAAAAATGCATAAAATCAAGATGCTGTGTAATATGGATGGCAATCTGAAAACATGATTTTAGACCAAGACCAAACTACATACCTGTTAGTGATCACGCAGTAAATCATAAATGAAATCAAAATCATTAAATTTGACAACCATAGCCATATACGTGACAAAGAAGTATACTGCGCTGCCACATGACGATGATGTCTTATTACAGCTTTTTGAAAACTTTGTTAAATTAAGGTCATGAGAGGGAAACTTGATAAGTTAAGTAATGCCAAGTGACTGATAATCATGGAGCTCAAACAAAGAAGAAAATGCAGGGTATTAGGTAAGTATGAAAAGGGAGTCAGTCAGTTCAATGTCCTGTTAGCACTGGCAGCTGCGCCCCTCCTAGGTAGGGGCGGGTGGTGGGTAAGTTTTATATATAATGTGCAAGCAAAACATTAGGTATTAGGTACACATAATATTATAGAGCCATTCATTTGCGCAAGTATATATATGCAGCAAGCATGCAACTACAATTTCCCCACGAATATAAAGTTGTAACAAGTATAGATAATATACTGCCATAGTACTATAATATACAATGACGCTTTATATATAAAAGTATATTTCATAGTTATATCTTATCATTCGGCAGAAACGTGAACAAGCAACCATTTCTGCTCTGAAATGCGTCGAAAGGAAATATACTATAGATTATATATTTTTTATATATATTTGGAGCCAACATCAGTTCCTTTCTTCATTAAAATTGGAAAGATTGGCAAATAGCGTGGTAGTGCCATAAACCAAATGTAGCGATTTTTCATGATTTGTTGTTTCCAAATACAATGGACCAAAATGACGAAATCACTTTTTACTGAAAGTAGAGTCGCCATTTTTAAAGCTTGTTAATTACTTTGATACATTTAATTTATGAATTAAATATTGGTTGATCTAGTCTAGATTTAGGACTTTTTGCATTCAGTGCATTGCACATCACATTTTAGATTTACTGCAAGCATGTGAAGCATGTGCATCAAAATTGCATTGCGATGCACTTGCAATTCATCTTTTTTACTTTTGATGACGATTATAACTTAAGATTTGTATAATTTCTTATGTATCTTTAACCAATAAATATGGTAGCCATCTTCATGAGTTTTTACTAGTCCAGAGTACAGGGCAGGGTAGTCATTGAAATTACATTTGTAATTTTATAACTGAATTTAGCAAAGCTTTTGAATAACCGACCATCCTTGTGTTATTTGCATCTTGCTGTAAGTAAGATATCCGTTTTTCTGGACTTGATCTCTACTTTTCTGCTTTGGTTGATGATAATCTGATGAACAGGAAATAGGGACATAATATAAAAATGACAAGGGAACGGGGAAGCAAAGCTGGCAAGGTGGTATAATCAATATCGAAGGAGGTGGAAGTAGAAACTGGGGTACTTCGCACACACACCCACGGCACTCATCATCATGGCATGGCCTACTTAAAATTTGAACATTACTTTAGAATTATGAATTTGAGTTAGCACTTAAGTTACAATTCATTACTGCAGGAGTTCTGCGGATTGCATATCATATCATTATATCAGCACGAGGAAAATTGAACAAGAATTGCATTGCATTTTAAAAGTCGTTGATGTGGAATAAGAGAAGCCAATGTCGCATCACATTATTTAGCAAAATGAATGTATGTCAAAGGTCACGACCCAGAAAAATGTCATGCTTATTCATTGGAAATGTTTGGTCCATCTTTAAAACATGCTGAAAAAGTAATTCGTCAAAAAAATCTGTAAAGCTAATTGAACATTTGAAGGCCAGATTTAAAAATTCACAGCTGGTTGACTGACTTGGGAAACTGAACCAGGCGGCGTGACAGGCAACCCCCACCACCAAATCCCCCATCAGTAAATCCCGCAGCCAGAGAAAATATAGATAAAAATATATGAAAAAGTAACATAGCATGATGATGATGTGTAAATAGTGTAGTATCCAAAAGGGTTATATATATCATCATCATCATCGTTACCGTTTTCTTGAACTGTATGGACGGAGGGGCGGTGTGTGATGGTGGTTGGTGGGGCCTGAGTCTATTGTGTTGAAAAATTGTAATAGTGGTTTATACTCTGCCATATTATCAAACTACACTATCAACTTGTAGTTGTACCTGATGATGATGACGATGAAACTAAACATTTAGCGTGTCTATTGACCACTGCCCATTATGTCAAGAGTTAAAAAGTTATTGTTTTACACGTTCAGTATTTTTATGGTATGTATCCCTCATTATCGATATTCTTAAATAAGTTAACAGCGCTCTCTATGTAATTATTTATATTTTTTGAAAATGCGATCTCATATTGCCCTCTTTACTTGACCGTTTACCTTACTCTGATATGAGTGAAAAATTATGAAACTTAGACTCAGCTTTGTACTTTGTTTTGGTGCCAGTTCCAGATTTGCCAAATTTTTTAATCAGATTCATGTGAAAAATGTCTAGCAGAATTGTAGTCTAGTAACAACTATTCGATTCTAAGTTCTTTCTTTTTGTGCAACCCAGCTTTTATCAAAACATTGCACTATAATCGTCATAATAAATTATGAAATTCTTACTGTTACTCAATTTAAGGTTTCGATTTCCATACATTTCATGATGAAATTTTCATCTAAAATCTCTTGCATATTTGATTTCTCATGCTGCTTATAACGGAAATCATTTTCTTCTCATTGCGTTGTATTGTGAAGTCAAGAATTCACCAAACAAGGAATAAGGCTTCTTTTCTTTCACTTTATCCAATTTACCCAACATAACATATACATTTACATATATGCGCTTGACAACTTTTTTCGACAGAGAATGAGAAAAGTGTCTTTTCGAAACAAAAAGCCGTTTCATTTCATATTGCTCATTTTGTAGTTTCAATTTTTTAGAAACTTTTTCCAAGAAAGCTGGTAAAGATAAATTAGCAAGAACCGGTAAAAGTGGTGTACAGGGAATCACATTTTAAGAGATGCTTTGCCATTTTTTTCTTTTTGGGGGACGACGCAATGTTTGAAACGTTTTTTGTCTTATAACAGATCATAATAATAATGATGCTCCTATTTCTCCTCCAAAACTCTTTCAATAAGACTCATGTAATAGAATCATTATAAATCATATCGTCATCCAAAAATCTATCAATTTCTTTGCTTTAAGAATCATACGAAAGTATCTTTCCAAAATAATATTTTACTGTTAAATGCAGCATGTGATCATGTCATGCAAGTCCATAAGAAGCTTTTATATTAAAGCCGAGCCAGTGGCAGGAACCCTTCCCGTAATGAAAAGTACCAGCCAGTGTACACAGTACACTACGGACGGATGCCCCACGGCCCACGAAATGGGGAACTGTGTAGCACTGGCCACTAACTGTTCGATGCATTTATGTCCCCTTTTTTGTCTGTCCGTCCGTGTTTGACACAAAAAAATACAAAATACAAATATCTTTAAATTTTAAGTAAATAAGGCTTACATACAATCCAACCGACCCGAAAGCAGGGCGAGCAGCAAGCAATGCTGAGCCGATAACCGGTTTAATGTTTTAAAATTCCATGTTATTCAAAATGCCATATTACAGTTTAAAATTACAATAATTTATCAATAGTAGTCTTTAAAATTTGAGCAACGGCAGCATTGGGTTGGGCAATGACTATGCATTCGAAATATATCCGATTTTCAAATGTACAATGCAATGCAGTAGTTGTTCATTTTCGCTGATCTTTAGACAACCCACTCAATTTTTTCCTGATTTGAATTCACTCTTGCCTTCTTACGCTTTTCCTTTAAATCTGTTTGTATCGGATTTATGTAACAGCTCATGGAAGTTTTCAGGGAAATGAAGGCCAAATGAATGAAAAAATGCGAATGAATGCGACGTGGCGTGGTGGATGGATTATGTACATAAAATCCGACCCAAAGAACCAGGCAGGGGTAGACTAGAGAATTTTGAAACTGCGTTCCCAACAATACCGAGTAGTTGTAATACTAAACCATAATAGCTTTTACAATGCCAACCCAACCCCAGTAGTTCCCACCATAAGGCGACTCCCCCTCCCATCTATCATTAACTGAATGTTCAATGGATTATAGATCGTGTTTTTTCACGCATTTTCCAGTTCCAATTCCAATTGTCACTTTTACCTGAACCTGAACTCGGCATATTATGCGATGATGATAATGATTATGATGATATTGGTATTTCACTGGATATAGCAAAAAAATGATCTTGCAATCAAGAAAGAAATTCATATGACAATATTGACAATGTTGAAAATTACGTAATTTGGCAAATGTGGGCGTACCTTAAAAATTCTTTGGAACGTCAACCTGACGTCATAATTACGTACTTAAACGTCACAAGGAATTTTTTTAGGAACTGCGTATTTTATAGTTGATGTTTTTGATACGTTTTGCAAATCATACATGGACGTCGGAGGGGACTTAAAATGGAGGGATTTCATGTTAAACTGTTAACTACCCTTGCCTTGATGTCATATAAATGAGTTCGTACATTTACAATTCCCGATCAATGTGTTGTTTATATTTATAGCTGTAGGTGACAAATTAAGTGAGATTGTGTACCTGTAAAAATATAATTGCTCAATAATTTATAGACCATGTAAAGTAGATTATATATATATTTTGGAGTACGTGTTTGCATAATATTTCAATTCATTGAATTACATATTTATATTTTTTTGTGTGGGATGTTTTTTTTTCGCTTGACAGGAGGTTCTAAAGGTATATTTTTCATCGAATAAAACGCGGTGAGTGTACAACTATTTAACTTTTATTTATTTTTTAATACTTTTTCTATAGAAGGATGTATATATAATATATATATGTACACTAATCCAACCCTTTTTGCTAGAGAATATTGTGTACTATGCATATTTTTTTACTGAAAAATATATATAAACTGATGAAGTTTGTGCTTTTAGGACTGACTAAGAATGTGCGGCATTATTTGTAGGAAATACGGTTGAAAAAGGGTCTGTTCAACAAAACGGCAAAACTGCAGAAAGGGGCTCCCGTCAAAACACAGGTAGTTGTTTATTTAAACAGTTTAATAGTTTTTAAGTAAAATTAGAGTAATTTATGGGTAAACTAACTTGAGCTAATTTTTGTTTTTGGGGGGGATATTTTTGAAAATTTTGCCCTGGGTCGGACCCACACAAACAATGAAGCAGACTGGTTGTAGGAAAATGTGGCAGTTCCTTTATTTCAATGGTAGAAAAGCTACGGCGGCATATCGTGTTATTGGTATGAAACGCTGCTGTTGAAGAACCCCACTATCTCTGGTAAAGTACTACATAACATATTATAACTTGGTATATAGCAATTGCTGAACGAAAGAACTGAAAATGAAGAACTAAGGTTGCACTTCGCCTCTTGTTCTCAGTATGTTTGTTGGTTTGCCTGAGCTAACTTCACTGACTTGCTGCAGCTGCAGTCCGCTGGCTCTTAGTAATAAAAAAGTGACGCCGCCATCTTGGACTATTTCGACAACTGACGTAACCTCCTAATTCTCCATAAAATTGTCCAAACATCATTTCCTAAGAAGGTCCCCGTGACCCCTTAGGTCAACCCGAGGTCACCCACCCAAGTCCCCTTAGGTAGGTGCAAAGGTCGGCTTTTTGTATATGTAGCCCTTATACATGTATTATGATATAGGACTGTGTAGTGACATGATTTTGTAATCTCCTTGAAGGTTCTGTCATTACATCACGCTTGGCGTCCTTTTTCCGGCGTTGGTAATGGAATCTTGTCAGTAGTGTTCCAGTGGAACTTGGAATTCAAAGGGGTACTTGAAAGTCCCAATGTATGTACTTTCTGTATTCAAATACTCAAGTTAATTTTGTGTTTGAAAAGAAAGTTAGTTTTAGTTTTTGTATATCAACTTTTCAAAATCATACCGAATTGATTTTGGAATGATATGATCTGTGATCACTTGGTGTTAGAGTTAGAAGTCTTGTGTGCCCTGAACCTTAGCAGTTCTGTCAATTTAGGGATTTATTGAGGCCACAAAAAAATGTCTAGTAGTTCACTTCAGTTAAATAAATTACATTGATTTGATCTATTGTATAAAGGTTCATAATCTCAAAGCTCTCAGGTGAAATGAAATCAGCTGCTGAAAAATGCATTTAGCTGTTATCAAATAGGATTAGGACAAATATTTCGCAATTTGTCTCTGTTCAAAATTCAAGAGTTAATTGAGCTAAAAGCATTTATTTAATTAATTTTGTTTCAGAACATTGTCTCGGGTTTCCCAACAAGATCAGCAACAAGTGCAGAATTTGTCAGTCTTTGGGAGGAGGATCCAGATAAGGTGTTGGAACTCTCGGAATTTCGTGGAGAAAATTTAGTCAGCTGTGTAGTTTGTCCCAGTTCACAAGTGGATTAGTGCTTGAACACCAGTGAAGTGAAATAAATATAATTTGACACTTTGTGACGTAATCAATCATGTCGTCACATTCACCAATGGACGCCACCACAAACGGAGACGACGATGATATCATCGAATTGGATGCTGCAGAAGCAGATCCACTTGCAGGCGGGGATAACACAGCAGGTTCGAGAAGTACTCACTCACCGGTGCCAATTCCCATTGAGGACGATGATGAAGAAGAGCCCATGGTCATTAACGGAACTAATAGTGCTGGTGATTCCGCAGAAGATAGCAGTAGCCAAGATGCTGTTGCAAACCATAAAGACTCAAATTCAAAACCTATTAATTTGGAGGTCCCTAAAATTACATTAAATAATAACAGAGGAGATCACCAACAGAAAGAGAGAGATCCAGGTTTAGTTATAATTGACACAAATGCCCTACTTGCCGGGAAAGGGGCCGTACCGTTAAAATCAGTTTCCAACTCATCACCTTCGACAAACGCAAGATCTATTCAACAAGGTGCTGATAGTACTTCAAGAGGTTCTTCTAATATAACCATACCAGATGACGCATTCCTGATAGAAGCCCCAAGCTTTATAGTCCCGTATGTGTTCGAGCAGTTGGGTCAGAAGAATTTGAGGGAGTTAGTTATGTCCATTAAGGAGGAATTAGTAAAATCCAGGAGAGCTAAAATTGAAGCCGGAGAAGAGCTGACTGAACTAGATGAGATACCAGAGCCTAGAAGACCAGTATCGGATGATTACTTCGAGAGTCCAACTGGACGGCTTTTAATGAGTGTAGGAACTAATTTGGTTCAAGAGTATGTGCAAACAGATCTTTTGAAAATTCAGAAGCGCCAGGCCGAGAAAGAAAGGATTAAAAACTTCGGAAATGTTATATCGACGAAGACGACACAAAGTATTGTGTCACTGAAAAAGAATTTGGAGGAGAGTAAAGAAAACAACGAACCTTTTCATTTTCATATTAAAAAGTGCGAACTCTGTAATTTTAAAACTGAGTCTCAGTTAGTTCTCAATTCTCATTTGGAAACGCCCCATATGAGGAATTATAGTTATCGGTGTAACTTCTGTCAGTACACAACAAGAGTACCTCAAGAAATTTTGTTTCACACGGAGGCAGAGCATAATACGAAATCGCGATTGGAAAGGTAATTATGAATGATATATAATTTTATGTGATGATAAATTTTTTTTTTTAAACATTGTTAAATTAACTTGATCTTATTTGGGTCACATCTTGTATAATTACAGAGCGCCAGCGTATCATCAATGTCCCAACTGTCCGTTTGAGGATAACTCGAAAGGAAAGCTTTCAAGACATCTGCAGGGTTGTCAAAAACGTTTTAGACTTGAAAAGAATTTGGAAGCTCCATCTGAGTGGGATACGCCAGCGAAGCTTCCCAAATTGCCGAAGAACAGATTGATTCCACCTGGATCTCTAAACCAAGCCTTAATGGCTGCTAACCAGTTACAGAACCAGAAACAGTATCCAGTAATGAATTCCAAGTACATGCAGCAAGGTGGCAAAGTTGGAATGCCTCCACTAATGCAGGCTCCAAAGTCTAAGCCTGTGCCCGGTTTGATACGAACCGGAATGCCAAAAGGAGGTTCTAATTCAATGTTGAATCCTCAGCTAAACCGAGGTAAAGATATACTGCTTAAAATCTCATCATTGTCAATTGTCAGAAGGTAAACAACGGTGTATATATTATTTTTTTGTGGTTTTAGGTATGCAATTAACGCAACAGCAGTTGCTCCAACAAGCAATGTCAGGACAAATTACGCTGCCTCCTGGTATGAGTCGCGAAGCTGTCGGAGGTTTTCTCATGAAGGCCGGCTTGAATCCAAATCAAATACAAAATACGCAATCTATCTTGAATAAAGTATGTTCTAATATATTTTCAAATGTGTAAACGACATTTCATTTTATAAAATAGTAATATGTGTGACAGTGGTAGTAGTAGTACTTTTCGTTGATACATACATTCGCATTTCTACACAGTATTTAACGTTATTGATTTGTTGATTTTTTCAGAGTGCCTCGCCACAAGGAGCTAGGAATGCGAAATCCGGCAACCAGCCCAGTATATCAATAACACCTTTACCCCGGCAGCAAGGAGGCTCTGCGGCTGCACTTTCCGCTGCTCAAGCTCAAGCACAAGCTAAACAACAGGGTGGAAAAACTTCGTTTGTAATATGTGAAATTTGTGACGGTTATATTAAGGTAAGGCATCTGTTTTAATACATTTTTAAGACTATGAAATGTTGTAAGTCAGTATGTCTAAACGCAAGAATTGTTTTTTTTGTAGGACTTGGATCAGCTAAGGAACCATATGCAATGGATTCACAAAGTCAAAATTCATCCAAAAATGATCTACAACAAGCCACCATTAAACTGCCAAAAATGTCAGTTTAGGTTTTTTACTGACCAAGGACTGGAGCGCCACCTATTAGGTTCGCACGGTCTTGTGACTTCATCCATGCAGGATGCTGCCAACAAAGGGCAAGATAGTGGCCGTTGCCCACTTTGTGGAAAGGTGAGTGGTGAAAGCCGAATATACAGCTGCGCTGGATTATACATTGCTCATAATAATTTATATGTACATGTTTTATTGTTAAGAACATAACAGATGAATCAATTGCTTTTATGTTTGGATTCCAGGTTTATCAATGGAAGCTTCTTGCCCATGTCGCTAAAGACCATAGCGTCACGTTAAAACCTGCCCATCTCTCTTACAAATGTACTGTGTGTACTGCAACGTTTGGAATGTACAAACTCTTTGAAAGCCATGTCTATTCCGCTCATAGCGTGGCAAGAAATGCTCCAAGAGGGAACAACCCTGAAGCAGGTCGTCCCAGACAGGCTCCAGCTAACAGCAGAAATAGTATAGGTAGCCAGATGCAAGTTAGTTCACGTACTATGTCATCGGGTGGTTCTCAAGGTTCATTTAAGCCTCTCAAAATCAATGACGAAATCACCATTATTCCACAACCCATGGCTAACTCTGCACAAGGCCTGAGAAAAGGATCTCTTACAATTACCCCACAAGCCGCTAACAGACGGAGCTGTAAGTCAATTCATGTGTTTGAGTGAAATTATTGAAAAAAAGATTTTGTCTGAGGTGAGGGGCTATTTTTAATTTATTGAATGATTTTTCTAATGAACAGTTCGTGGCCAGCAAGATGACGAAGGAATTCAAATCATAGAAATTGACGATTCTCCCAAGCATAATGGAAGATCAATGGAAAACGGAGAGTTTAAAGCCAGATTACCAATTAGTGACTCCACCCTTAGGAAAAGGAATCTGGAGATAAGCGTCTGTGGAACGGACGACTCTTCAGACGAGTCGTATTCCAGAGGATTACCCGAAAAACGAATTTGTCTGAATTAACTGTGGTATTAATCTAGATGAAAGAATACCTGTAGGAAAATTTCAGTTTTTTGTAGTGTTAAGTTGTACGTAATAACGTTATATTATTAGTTTAAATGGAATTATAAGTGAAAAATGATTATACGATGTTGTAAAGTGCAACAAGTTAAACCAAACTCTAGAAAGATTAAATAAAAAGTGTTTACCGTGTTATTGTGGTTTTGTTAGTCTTTTTGGGAATGTATTCTAAGAAAAGGTACATTGGTAATGTGGCGGTTTTATACAAAGAAATAGATAACATTTAACGAATTCATATTTTCATGTTAAATACTTAATGCGCGGACTTAATGTGTATACATTTTCGTTAATATTTGTAATTAATGAAATTATTTGTTTTAACCTCACGGATGCAAACTTTAGATAATTAATTTACCTGGTAGATAACTGTTTGAGCAACACGCCTAAAAAGGTGTGGCACCACAAAAGTATCATAGAATTTCATAACGTCTTCAAATATTTGTGTGACAAAATGCACTAAAGATATTAAGAAGATGTATAAAAAGAAATTTGTAAATATTCTAAGTTAGGTAAACGTATCGTGATTCTGTAAATTGTACATACATTTAATAACTTATAAGGAATGTAAGTACACTGCTTGGAGTGAGAACGGTGTGAGTAGTACACACTTTAAAACAGGTCAAAATTAGGTGTTCTTATTCGTTAAACAGTTGTCAAATTTTCTTGTTAAATAACGTGCAGGTATCGAAGTTTCATTTTAATTTATCATGATTTTGAATATGTAACGGTTTTTAATGTGCTATTTATAGTTATTTAAAACTTATTTGTTGTATGAGCGAGCGTGTAATTTAAGTTTTTTGGTGAAGGCAGTAAGTTCAAAAAAGGGACATCTGAATCCTGATGAAGTTTTTGTTGTCATTTTCACTTCCAGTAATTTAAAATTCAAATCTATAATAGAAAGCAGAGTAAAATAAAGCTAATTTCAAGTAAGAACAACTAGTTATTTGATGTTTCTTTCAAAAATATGAATTCAAATTCGTAAATTCACTTAAGATAAACTTTTTCATCAACTTATGCATTGCTAAACATGGTACTTATGCATTCAAATTAACTTATTACAGTACACAGTTGGTTAATACTTTAAGAAATTTTTAAAATCCCGTCATTTGTTCTTACTTTGAATGAAATCCAGAATATAAATAAAATGCGGCCACCTTTTTCGGTTTAAAATTGCATATTTCAAGTTTATTCCGTTCATAACTTTTATTCTATGCATTTTTGTAATACATTTATATTTACTGATGAATTTGTCACACATTACATTCATTCATCACACGCATCTCACACTGCATTCTTACTATTACTGGAACATAATTAATAGAAGATAACGAATTGAAAAAAACAACTCTATATTAAAATACGAAAACATTGAATCGAGAGGGTAGTGGTAAGCACATCTCCCAGACTTTTCCCCCTATCGACGACCGCCACCACCTCCACCGCCACCCCCACCACCACCACCGCCTCCTCCTCCTGGACGTGGACCACCTCTACCCCTGACACCTCGCCCTCTGCCTCTACCTCTTCCTCGGGCTCCCCTGCCGGCTCCTTAAACATTTTCAAAAACATTTGATTTGCAAACAAATTCAGACATACATATATAAATCACTCACTACTGTCAATTAAATAACTAATTACAGTTTGATTGGAGTGGAATAAAAGAAAAGAAAAATTTGGAAAATCTTTTTCAAGACTTGATAGGGTGGCATTGATTTAAAACGATAAGATGTTTCCAATGTACTTTCAACTTGAGAGATTCAGAATTTCCCACAACACTGCACCGTCATAACATTTCATTGCGTTTACCACAAAGCCTTTCGAATAGACGCAAACATCATTCTTATTGTTGTTGTTAAGTAGAGACACATAAATACAGTAGATTCAAACCAATTATGTTGGTCCAATATAAATACTTGAATTCATATCTTTGTGTCTCTACTTGTTGTTATTCAATCAAAAATTACCTTTAGCTTCCTGTTTCTTCTTAGCTTTCGATTTTGGAGTGTCATCGATAAGTAAAGTTTCCAGAGGAAGGGAATCAGGGAGTATATAATAGCGAATGTTATTTCCTCGAATACTTAGCGAGTCAAGCTGAACAGCGTCTCGATTCTTTACGGTCATTTTAACTGCTTTTAGATGAGTATTCATTGCAACATCCACACCTGCACGATAAAAAAAATATGCATAAAATCAATGCTTCAAGTTCTCCTCATCAAAGTAACAACTCAAGAGTGAATTCAAACTGAACTTGGCTTTTTGTATTAATTACCCGTTATAGTTCCATGGACCTGGGTTCCATTCTTCAGTTCTATTGTCACAGTCTCATGACTGAGTTTCATCAGAAATCTGTAATTGACCGAAAAAAAAGTTTAAATGATGACAAGCTCAGCATAAGTTCGCAAGTATATTCACACATCACATCACATGACTGAGTTTTGAGTTAACTATAGCTATACAAATGATAATTAACTTACCGCACGAGCTTCATTATGACCGAACTAAAATATTCAACTTTAACACTGACTTAATGTAAACA
>JAQIWN010003411.1:0-13209 GCA_034699025.1 Entomobrya cf. arborea Gr-Col-00668
TTGCGAAACGAAACGTAGTGTGATTTGATTGGGATAAAATAAAAACACTTTTCAATTTTTGTTTTTGTTGAAAACTTGAATATTCTGTGTATTCGTAATCATTAATTGACCATAAAACTGGATAGCTGGATTGCAAATTTTTGTTCTGATTTTTTTGTGTAATAGATTGTTGTTTTGAAAATAGGCCAAAGAAATTCACTCCATTTAATATATTAGTTATACGTTCAGTCGTACAGTATAAACAGTATGCATATATTTCCGTTTTACTATTTAAATTTGTTTCAAGAAAAGGAGACAATTTCTGTCCATAATTGAGTATCCACATAATCGAATTTCGATGACGGGAGTAAATTATTAAATCGTCGAGTAACTTCTTATTCCTTAAAATATCGAATTCAGGTTTTAACTGAACTGAAGGCATAGTCCTTACAAAAAGCACGCTATTGTTTAAAGGTTCTGCTAGTAAATTGATTTGATCAAAAGCGTAAAATGACTTTATTTCTTTGATTGCTGTGTAAATCGGAAAGTAAACCACGTTTTCGGTATTCCAACCTTCTTCTTCAAAATCCATTTCCTGGTATTCTTCGTTTAATATTATAACAAATAAGATACAATTTAAGGAGTTCCTTGACCACTGAAATGGGTTTATATTTGGGGTTGGGTCTATCACTGGACGAGTATTTGTCAATCTCAGATATTTTTTAAATAATAGATTGAATGGGACATTGCTAAAGTTTCTATAAACTTCAAATCTATCCTTGTTATTCTGAATTAGTGTGGCGTTTAGTGAATGCATGTTTCGAATGGTTAATGTGGATTTGTTTGAATACGAATACAAGTTATCAGAGAAATGTAGGTTTGCATTAGAAGTTATTATGTGAAAATGACATTGGAAATGTCCGTGGATAAATGGAGTTATCAACTTTTTTGCTTCTGTGATGTGGTTTTTCGATTCTGGTAATTTCAAAGAAAATGTAAATAAATTTACACATAAAATATTTGAATAATAAACGATTAATTTATTCATTTTCTGATTTTAAATTTTTGGCATTGGTGCTTGTATAAAGTGAGCCTCTTTATTTGAAGAGATATAAAATACAAACTGGTGAGCAGCTAGGTCAAAAGTTTACATTGGTTAATTAGAAAAATGAAATTCGTAAGGAAAATTTAATTTATTTAGTGGCACATTAAACTTTCATATGCTTATTGGAAAATTTCAATTTAAGTAATTATACTTTTCAGTAAGGCAGTATAAGTATTAGGTGGTTTAAAAATCTGTTATGAAAGGCGTTTATTTAAAAGACTGGGTACCTTAAAGACTGTATTGTGATATTGTATTTGAAATAATAGGTTTTTAATGATATGTGGTAAATAGCATAAATACACTTCAAGTTTTTAGCTTATGTCAAACTATCCAATGCTATTTTTTTTTAGTTTAAAGAAACATGGCATTACTATTACGTTTATTTAACCATTTTGGTTTTGGCTCAATTTTGAAAACCTATTTTGTTTTGAATTGAAATGAAATATCGAATATCAAAACGTTTAGATGAACAATGCTTCAAAGCAATTAGCAAAGAATTAAATATTTTTTCGGAGATGGTCTCTGTAATTTGCTTAACAAATTTTGAAAATAAAATCCTTATCTTTTCATCTATTGCTATCCATTTAGCTTTCAAAAGACATGTTGATTTAATTTTTTGCCGAATTGGAAACTCCAGAAAGTGTAATTTTTATGTATGCTAAACTCCTTTTACTTGGTATCTGTGAAGGTTTGATTTGTTTTGATGCAAAGATTTCTTTAGGTAAAACAACATTTAAGTTAACTTTGATTAAGACTAGGAAATGTTTTTAATAGAATATTTGGTGCAAATATATTTGCAACACACATGTACTCTTAAAAAAACAGTTTTTCAAAGTAATGCATAAATAAAATGCATAAAATATGTAAAAGAACAGAATGTAAATAATTTATTAGCCTCCATAAACATGTGCTGTTTTGATATTAGGATTACGGAACTACAAATTGACTACTCGAGGGATAATGCTTTAATGTATTACTTTATTGATATAAATTTTATAGTAAACCTTCATTAAAATGAACTCCCGTGTAAAAAATGCATATGATTCGAAAAGATGAAGAAAAGTTGTTGGTAGAAAATATTTTGTTCTTTTGAAAATTAATTACTTGCGTCTTTACGTTATAACTCGGAATCGCATACAAATTTCGATGCTAGTTATACAGTATGTTGAATAATCAAGTTTATTAAGAACAAAATAACAAAAATAACTGTAAACGTAATAAAATTTATATTTCGTAAGTCACCGGAGCAACTGTCGCTTTTTGTGGGTCCACAACTAATACTTCAGTATCTCCATTCCACGCAACTTCCAAACCATCTAAATTTAAAATAGTTTTTATAAAACCTAAGCACATTTCTAAAAGAATTTACATGGTTTATTTATATTAAACTTACTGTAAGCCAGATAACAAATATTTTCCTTAGGATGATAAGAACCCGGTATCACAATCCCAGCCCCCAAGATTTGGCCCAAATAACCCCTACAAATGTATGCAGGTGCATCCCAATGTTCTCCACCAATAACGGCTGTGGGTGGTAAAGTTCTTGTTGCCACATTTGATGATAAAGCTCTCCAACTTGTTAAAGATGACGGTAAAGATGGCACTTGAAATTCTTCAAATTTATGCTCATTACGCTTTTTCGTAATGTAGCACGAATCTCCTACTTGTTTCCCAGGTACCCAAGTTTCAGTATGAAACGCTCGGCATAAATATGATGAACCTGTGGCAGCACCTTCATATCCAGCGGGTTCTATATAACTTTTGGATGCAATTGCAATATTTGATGAGTTTGCATCCGACCATGGTATTTCAATGCCTAAGTCGGCTTTCGGTTTTTCAGTAGTTTCTTTCGATTCGTTTGATTCATCGGAATCTTGACAATAAACTGTAGAATATAGGTAACCTAATAGCAAAATTGTAAAAACTGAATGTTTCATTTTTTATTGAATTTTGTAATCAAATTTTGAGATTAAAAACGGGCTGTAATGTGAACCTTTAGGTATAATTGGAACCAAATGGACACTAGATATTTTAGGTGAGGCAAGTAATTTTATATTTCATTTACATAATGCTAATGAAACCAATTAGTCATCATTGTTTACAAATTTCAATATGGGTGTACATTATTGTAGCACATATTTACGTTAAGGAATAAATAATGTCATCAAGATCTCGTAAAACAGATTTCAGTTGTCATTATATTGTAATTTCAATGTGTGTATTCATGGTATGGTAAGATGCATATATTGTATTATCGCAAAGTTGGCTAAGTTGGTCCTGACCAAATCAAATGGGTTGATTTGATAAAAAAATATTTGTAGGTTGGTGGGTTAAATGATTGGGCCATAATTAACTAAATCATTTTTGTATAGCTTATACAGTTGATATTCAGAATACTTACAATTCATTATTCAGTAATGTTCGCACTAATGAAATATTAATGTTTATTAGAATATAATATAAGTATTCGCTTTATCATACCTGTCCGATTGGCAGTCCGACCCTCCAATAATAAATTACACAGCGATACACAATGTATTCTCCACCAAGCCAGAACATGATATTCAAGAGCAAGAGTCCGGCGGTGTGGGGGATAACAAAAGAGTGTACCATTCAACGCACTGATTCTTCGATATTTACATTCAACAGTTTAGCGTGTCATCGTCACTTACGTTTCGTCATTAATATTTGTTGAATTTTAAACATGATTTTGATCTTTAGCTAAATAATGACATGAGTACAAAAGTTAATGAAGCTATTTGCATTGTATAAATTGGGGAATTTGAATGATAATATGCAATAAATTAAATTTTCACGGTTCGTAGGCATATTACTGAAATGTTTTAATTTAAAATTGTCTATTATGTACATGTAAATTGACGGTATTTATAGTTTTAAGATATTATAAAGTTGAAATTACGAGAGATAGTTTTTCTTCTTTATAAGTGTTTTCACGTATTTGGCTGAACGGCAAAATTGTTTAACAAAGCAGTTTTTGGTAACTGGCATGTTTGAATATTATTCAGTTAAAGGCATAATTCATAGTTTTCGGTTTAAGGCCTTTTTGAAGTTTTCTAGGTTTTTTTGTTACTTCATAACTTTTTTCCTGTCGATGAAGCAAAACTTTTGGCGTTGTGCTAATTTCAAGTTTTTTGGTTGTCGTTGAACTAAATTGAATTTCTGGCGTTGGACTAGTATCAGGAATTTGAGTCGTCGAAGTAAATCGTTTTTCTGTGGTTGAACTAATTTCAGGAACTTCTGTTGTTGTATTTGTTTCAGAAACTTCTGTTGTTGTACTCGTTTCAGAAACTTCTGTTGTTGTACTCGTTTCAGAAACTTCTGTTGTTGAAGTGACTTGATGATTTACCGGCTCCTGGTTGAAACCCCCTTAAAATAGATGTGTTAAATAATTATTTAAACATTTCTCGTTGATTTAATAGATGTCTTTTAATTGGAAGTAAAGGTTATACTAAAAAAATTACACGTTTATACAAAATACTTTCTCAAACTCATAAAATAAATTTGTGATTCAATCAATATCAATATTTGATAATATCTTATTAACCTTTTATTTTGATCTTCTTATATGCATCGTGAACTGTCCTATTTAATAGTCCATCAATTTCACCAGCCATCTTTTGCCATACAAATGGTCGTCGTGGAAAAATTCTGTCATTCACCCATGGACTTTCCCAGCTACCTGTCGTTTGCACACACTCCTCTGCAAATTCACTTAATTTGTGATTTTTCTCCAATTCCAGACATCCAATTATAAACGTATCAACATATGACTGCACAATTGGATAATCCACTGTTGCAGTTTTTCTAAATTCTGGTCTTGTAACATAAATCCAATATTGGCCAGTATGTAAACCCTTTTGAATGTCGTGTTTTGTCATCAAATGAATTTTACTTTGTACTACTTCTTCTCTGCAGTAAAATGACCCCCTGGCGTCATAACTATGCAAAGCTTCAACGGAATTAATCTTGAAATATACTGCATTGATGCATGCGGACTTATTCAGACTATTTTCAACCCCAAGAAAAGTCGTACTAAAACCGACTGTTTCTCCTCTGCATGTCCACGAACGTTCGAAGCCGTCAATCCGAACAGGTATACTTTCTCCCGTATTTGGATACGTTCTTTCCTTAGACTCCTTTTGCATTAAAGATCCATAGCCTATTATAAACTGCTGCTCGGCTTTGGAGGCCGGAGGATAACATTCCAGTGTCTGATATTTAAAAAAACATTACATTTACTTGTAAACCTATATGTTTTCGGTTTACTAGTTTGTAACAAATATGTAGCTTACCTGTACGGTTGAAAATGGTATTGTTCCGAACACCAAAAATCCTGTGAATAAATGCAAACTTGGCAAAAATTGGATAAGCATTTTATGTGAGTTTCAGAATTGGGCTATTTATTTTTGTTACTGTACATGTACATGGTCTACCGATAATGCAAATACATGAAGAATTATTAATGTATTTCCTGCCATTTATTATTGCTATCTAATAAACTAATCCGGAAGTATTTAGGTATTTATCTGCCATTGTCGCACACAAAATAACATGTAATTTTGTTTGAATTGGGTAATCGTTTTTAATAAGCGGCTTTTGGAACTAGTGTCAATTTCTTATAGTTATAACCAAAATTTGAAATAAATTGAAGTCATGCCATATTTTAAAATTCATCCATCCATGAAATTTTACCGATTTTTTTAAAATCAAACTTAATATAAAAATAAAAATCTTTTTACTTCGTTTTTCAAATTTTGGTTCAATGTGTAAGATTCAAAACAAAATGCTGTTTGTTTAAAGAGATAAAGTCGAGCATCAAAATTTCTTGTCCTTAACCTACAATTTTTATTTTTTTATATGCAGCATGTGCAGTCTTATTTAACAGTCTATCAATTTTTGCAGCCATTTTCTGATATAAAAATGGTCGTCTTGGATATATTCTATCGTTAACGTAAGGATTTTCCCATAAGCTTGTGGTTTTCACGCACTCCTCAGCAAATCCATTTATTTTATACATTGCCTCTAATTCCAGACAACCAGATAAATAAGTATCTACATGTGACTCCACAATAGGATATTCCTCTGTAGGAGCTTTTCTGTATTTTGGCCTTGTCACATAAATCCAGTACTGACCATCATGCATTCCTTTTTTAGGTTTTGCGAGCAAATGAGTTTTACTTTTTATTACTTCTTCTCTACAATAAAATGATTCTCTTTCGTCATAACTCTGTAAAGCTTCAGCGGAATCAATCTTGAAGTAAACTGCATTTATACGTGCAGATTTGTTATGGCTAACGTCTACTCCAAGATATGTAGTACTGAAACTGACGGACTCTCCTCTGCAGGTCCATGAACGTTCAAACCCGTGAACTCGAATAGGTAAACTTTCTCCTGTATTTGGATGAGTTCTGTTTTTTGATTCTTTTTGCATTAGTGATCCATATCCTATTAAAAACTGGTGCTGTCCTTTGTAACCTGGAGGATAACAATCGTTTTTCGGTTGTACTTGATCCTGCTATTTCGAAAAAAAAATTAACGGAAATACAAATGTATTTGATTAGGGGTTTACAACAAATATCTTACCTAACCAGTAATGATATTAATGCTGGTGGTGCTCCAAATACAAGCGTCCCCAACAGAAAATACAGGTTTGTCAGTAATACAAAATGCATTTTATGCAATTAAAAAATACTTTGCGAATTTCTTCGGTTCTAAGTTGACACTGTGCGTAATTTATTTTAATGTTGTGTTAATGTCTTTTCGGTGGCTAACTATTTTAACGTGTGTTATAACTATTGGACTAATAAGGAAGTTAAATATACTATTCATCTGTTATTGTTGTAAGAACATATTGGACGTTTTTGACCATTTAAGTTTACTTCATCACTTATAAATTGTTTTGTGTTAGAAATATCAACAATTCTGAAATTCAACAATTGAAACTGACGGACTCTCCTCTGCAAGTCAAAGGGTTCAAAGGGTTGGAAGCAAATTAAAAATAAACTAAAAAGGATCAACAATTATGTTCACTGTAGCTTGCACAACTGTTTAAGTCGTGACCTGAATTTATTTCCGAAGTTTGGAAGCTTTAACGCATTTGCTTGTAATGTGCTGCTAAAAACGCAATAATATAAAGTAAGCCTAAGTGGGTCATTGATATTCGCTTGCATTTGTTTCAGTTCATAATTCATAACAGTGTTTATCTGAGCTAAGAATAAAAGTTGTCTAAACTTTGCATAATTTTTTCCGAGACTTTTTGAAGTATGCAATATTTTAAAGTTTATAAATACATACATATATTTGGTTTTATTAGCAAATTTTCAGAAACCTAATGTAAACATGAAGATAATAAGACTTAAATTAAATAAATTTAATGTACTGTTTACAATGTATAAAAAAATTATTCTAGATTTTCTTAAAATATTCTAAAATTTTGCTGAAACTGCTTTACTGATAAATTTTGAAATAAAGATCAAATGAAAATGTTTGATACAATACCCGAAGATCATCATTGCCTATTAGGAAACTTCAGCTAACTTGTGTGTTTTTCTGTATACAGATTATCTTTAATTACATTCCTATGATGTTAAGAACCATTACTTTTATTTACTTTTATAAGAGAACTTACTCATTTTCTTCACTATCATCGGATGTTCTGTTAAATGGTACTGTTTTCGGCTTCAGACTAATTGGATAGTTTCTTGGCTTTCGAGTAGTTCGTGGCTTGTTCGGTTTTCGCTTGACTTGGCGCACTTCTGGCTTTTTAGTTGTTCGAATGGTTGTTGGTATGGTAGTAGTTGTAGAATTTTTCACCTTTCGCCAAATTTTTCGAGCTTCTGGTTTTTGACTTCGTTGTTCTGGAATTGAACTTGTTGTAAAAGTTGCTGGATCTGAAGTTGTTTGAATTATTGTTGGATTCGTAGACGTTTCCAATATTTCTGGATTAGAACTTGTTTTAGAATTTGCAGAATTTGCAGTTGTTTGGTCTTCAGCCCTCAGGTTGGCTTCAAGAGCTTCCGTTTTCGGACTTAATTCAAGATTTTCTGACCTTGGTGTAATTAGAATGTTTTCTGGGTCTGAAGTGGTTCCAATGTTTGCTGAATTTGGAGTCGTTTGAATGGCTTCAGGATTTAAAATAGCTGGAAGATTTTCCAATTTTGTGGTTGTATGAATATTTACTGAATTGCTAGTAGTTTCAAAATTAGCCAAATTTTGAGTAGGTTGAATAGCTTCGGCATTTAGAGTAGCTGGAAGATTTTCCCCGCTTGTAGTTCTAGGATTCGTCTCGGAAATGGATGAAGTTCCAATATTTGTTGAACTTGATGTGGTTTGAATGGCTTCAGCGTTTAGAGTTGCTGGAAGGTTTTCGAGACTCGTGGTTTGATCTTTGGCATTTGGGTTGGACGTAGTTGTAGGACTTGTCGAATCGGGCGTGGTTTGAATTGCGTCAGCGTTCAATGTAGCTGGAAGTTTTTCCAGACTTGGGGTTGTATCAAAACTATCCGGCTCAGAAGTGGTGTCAGGGTTTTTCAAATTTAGATAAGCTCGAATTGCGTCAGCATTTAGCGTAGCTGGAAGTTTTGCGGAACTTGTGCTTGTTTGAATGTTGACTGAGTTAGAAGTAGTTTCAAGATCGGTCGAAACCGAAGTGGTCTGAATAGCTTCAGCATTTAAAGTAGCTGGAAGATTTTCGCTACTTGTGGTTGGAATATTGTTGGGATTTGATGTAGTTCCTGGATTCTTCAAATTTAGATAATTTTGAATCGCTTCAGAATTTAACGTCGCTGGAAGCTTTTCTGTACTTGTTTGAATGTTGTCTGAACTGGAAGTAGTTTCAAGATTTGTCGAAACTGCAGTGGTTTGGATGGCTTCGGCATTTAAAGTGGCTGGAAGCTTTTCAGTACTTGTTTGAACGTTGTCTGAACTGGAGGTAGTTTCAAGATTTGTCAAAACTGGAGTAGTTTGGATGGCTTCAGCATTTAAAGTTGCTGGAAGATTTTCAAGACTTGTGGTTATAAAAATATTGTTTGGATTGCAAGTCGTTCCAATATTTGGATCCGTTTGAGTAGTATTGTCATTTAAACTAGCTTTCGAGTTTTCCAAATCTGTTGTTGTATGAACATTTTCGGGGTTGAAAGTAGTTTCAAGGTTTTCTGAGTTTGTACTATTTTGATTATTTCCAGTGTTTGGAGTAGTTTGAATAACTTTGGGAGTTTGACTTGTTTCTGGTGTTGTCGAAGTTGAAATTGTATGAGTTTCTAGATTAGAAGTAGATGCAAGGCTTGCCGAGTTTGGAGTTGTTGGAAGATTTTCTTGAGTTGTAGTTGTTTGAAGACTTTTTGAGTTAAGAGTAGTTTCATCAAGCACAGAATTCCGAGTTGTTTGAAAATATGAAGGGTTTTCTGTTGTTTGAATATTCGATGTAGTTGTTGCTTCAAGATTAGCTGAATTTTGTGTACTTTTGACAAGTGCAGCCTCTGGAGTGGTTTTAAATTTTGGTGGGTTTGTAGTTATTTTTAGACTTTCAGGTTTTGAAGTCGTACGAATAGCTTCCATATTCAGACTAACTTTAAGATTTGGTTTAATGAAAAGGTTTCCAAATCCTCTACCAGATTGACGATTTTGAGGATTGGAAGAATTTCCTAAATTTGAGGTTGTCGAATTTGAAGTAGTTTCGTTAATAACTTCAAGAATTTGCAACTTTTGATGTCTTCTTCGATTTGACTTGCCCGAAAACCGACCTAACAGAGATTTATAAATATCTTTAAGAATTTAATGTTTACAAATAGATACGTAATGAATCAATACAATAAATGCACAATAAATCATTAAACTGACAAAATAATAGTGCTTACTAGTAATTAGGTTTTTATTCATATAACATCTCACAATGTAATTCTTTATAACAATTTAACCAATTTTTAGTTGTAAATACAAAATTTAGAACAGTTTTAGTTGCTAATTCAGAAACTCATACATATTTTTTCGAATAAACAATTTTCAGGGAACCAACATGCACTATGATTCGGTGGTGTTCAGGTGCAATTCTAACACCTTTTTTTATAACTTACAACCTAACATTAAGAAACTAGTAATTCAAAAAAACTCACCAAACTAGCTAGACATGTAAAATTATGAAAGTGATAGCTATAGCTATATAAAGTGTTTCAAGGTCCTCCATTTTGTAAACTAGAAGTCGAACTTTTGCATTTAAACGAATCATGAAGCATGTTGGACCCACTGGAACCTACACATTCGGGAAAATAGTTAACACGATTTTCTGAATCAGCATTCAAAACTGTCTCTAAATGATCTATTCTTCAATAAAAATTATGTTGAACTGTTATAAAGACTTACATTGTCAGTTTGTTGTTAATTTAACCTTCAATTTTGATATTGTTATACGCCGCATTTACAGTTTTGTTCAACAGGGCATCAATTTCGGTAGCCATTTTTTGCCAGAGAAATGGTCGTCTTGGGAAGATTCTGTCATTGACCCATGGATTATCCCAGCCTTGTGTCGTTTCGACACACTCCTCTGCAAATCCTTCTATCTTGTGTAACTGCTCTAGTTCCAGGCATCCCGATATAAATGAATCTACATATGACTGCACGATTGGATAATCCTCTGATGGCTTTTGTTTATATTCTGCTCTTGTCGTGTAAATCCAATATTGCCCAGGATGTAAACCTTGTGCAAGGGCTGGTTTTGTAAGCAAATGGATTTTACTTTTAACCACTTCTTCTCTGCAGTAATAGGATTTCCCATGGTCGTAACTTGGTAAGGACGCAACCGTAGGTATTTTGAAATATACGGCGTTAAAACATGCCGACTTGTTTTGGCTCACGTCTACTCCAAGTAACGTTGTACTAAAGCTGACTGATTCAGCTTTGCAGTTCCAATTACGTTCAAACCCGTCGATTCGAACTGGTATACTTGGTCCTGCCAACGGATGAATTTTAGCTTTGTGATCCTTTTCGAGAAGTGATCCATATACTATTAAAAATTGGTCTTCTCCTTTGTTACCTGGGGGAAAGCAGTTGTGTTCCGGATGTGCATGTGTCTGTTATTTATTTAAAAAAACAAATCTTT
Organism: Entomobrya cf. arborea Gr-Col-00668; assembly: GCA_034699025.1. Classification (NCBI taxonomy): domain Eukaryota; kingdom Metazoa; phylum Arthropoda; class Collembola; order Entomobryomorpha; family Entomobryidae; genus Entomobrya; species Entomobrya cf. arborea Gr-Col-00668. The sequence continues at coordinate 11,199 of JAQIWN010003411.1, forward strand.
TAATGTATTGTGTATATAGATGTTTAGAAATGTTTTATGGTCTATGTTTACCTGCAACGACAAAAATGGCTGTGTTCCGAATACTAGCACTCCTAAAAGGAAATGCAAATTTTTCAGGGATCGGAAATGCATTTTCCGTAATTTTTAAAGTTTTGATTTAAGCTGTTGGGTTTGTTTGGTGTAGTGTTGATACTACACATACAATAGCAAGCAGTGGCTATTGGTGACGTGTTTCCTGTAGTTAACTACTTATGCCTATATCTCTGTCTATTGAGCTAATAAGGAAGGTATGTGGTCTTAATAGACTATTGTTGTATTGTAGATGAATGAAGTAGTAAAGTAAACATAAAATTAACTAGACAGCTTCCCTGAATTATTAAAACCATGTGAATTTGAAATTAAACCCATAAGGGTTGTGAGACTTAATTCACGGACAAAAACGCAATCAGATATGTTAATAAATAATAACAATGGAAAATATGAATGGTGATTAAGAATAAAATTCCATAAAAAATAGTACAAATAAATATTTTTATTGTTCATAAAAATTTAGAATACATTTTGGTTATCAAAATTTTTAAAGCGTTGATTTTGTATTTTGAATATGCAAATTCAGCAATTTATAAAAACATTGTGTGATTTTCAAGATAATCAGTTTCCTGGACAATTTGTTTCCATAAACCCCATCGATATGAGTTTCGTCACATTTCAGTCCTCAGTACTTAGATGCATTTAAATGATCGAATTTTTTAAATTTATGTCGAAAGTTTTAAATTGGCGATTTAAAATAATAATAATATTAAGTGTGGTTTAGAAAGATGCAACGTTGTTTCAGGGTGTCTTTCCCTCCTATCACATATAAGGTCTCTGACAATCAAGGGACTTTTAAATCAAAGGGCTGACTATAAACATTTGAAAACTGGGCTCAAGTCGCTACCTGGAAACAATTTGAAGAAAAAAGTTGGCCGAGTAAGCCAGCTTGTGTAGTCACCCTAAATTCTAAATAATATTGAAACTATGGGATTACTCTGCAGTAGTTCAATTGAAAGCGTAGATTTTAAAAAATTTAGGACTGCGGAAAACTTAAAGCGTGTCTTATAATTACCCCAGTTGTATAATAAAGTCACTAGCTTTGGAAGATTGGAAGGAACTCTTTTATGATTTCATAAAGTTTTTGTCAAATATTAAGTACCTATTCATCTCTGTAAATTTTGATATTGGACAAAGAGTTTTGGAAGCGATTATGCAATATTGGTCTGTAGAAAATTTAATCTAAACATTTTTTGTTCGTGAAATAATTTCCCCGAATTGAGTTATTCCGAACAACCTTTCTAGTTAAAATGAATTCCTAAACCTAAAAATGATTAGTGTAGCGGTGAAAAATTTAAACAGGGGGCTTTTGACTCAATTTTTATTATGATTGGAAAATAAGATATTTTAACTGGGTCTATCAAAGATATTCTAATTAAAATCTTCTAAATGCGAATTAATCCAAATAGGTATCTTCTAAAAAATTTAGTCTAATGAAAAAGTGTGAAATATTCTAAATAGAGAACTTCTAAAAAAAATAGTCTAACGAGAATGTTTGAAATGTTCGGAAGCAAAATAGCATTTTAGAATAATTTTTTCATAGATGTAATCAAATTATATTCAAAAAGTCAAATATTCGTTTGCAGACAAGTAATTACTAAGTTCCTGAAAACATGCCATAATTTATTATGTGGTCAAGGTTAAAATAAATATTGACCAAATATATAAAGACGACTCAACATTTCTAACATTTTTAAACGTAATCCCATTAAAAGTAATCCAACTGAAAATCTTACACTTATTAATATCTACCCTAAGCTTACTAAATTAAACTTTAGTACTATCAAAATAGTAGCTTATCAAATTAATATAGTATATTTCAAGTCCACTATTTATTTATTCAAATTCATGACGGAATCCTTCATAAAGAGAAGGCAATTTTCTCCGCCACTACAAAATTATTGAGTTAAATACTTAAAAG
>JAQIWN010003412.1:0-13208 GCA_034699025.1 Entomobrya cf. arborea Gr-Col-00668
ATCTTTATTGCGTTCTCATGAACAAACCTTTGGCTAGGATTTTCGTGTTAAGCTCTCATTATTTTTACTTACAATTATGTCCTGTCTGTGGATGCTTTACAGGAACAAAAAACTGGGAACACTCATTAACTCGTTATATAGTTAATTGTAACTCAAAATATCTTTCAAATTAATTACTGTTACTCTTTAAGCTATATTCTTGATAATTTGTTGTTATTACCCTAAATATATTTATTACGAAAGCGAATGTACCCTTCAATCTCACTATCTATTTTTGCTACCTATATAAGAATTGGTTACACTATAAAGTATTATCTAGTCTTGAAAATATATATTTTAACAGCATTACATACTACCAAACTTGTTTCCAAAAAAAAAAGATTAAAATCTTTAAAACTGTCAGCTATAAAAACATTCGTAATGATAGCTATCATTGTTGCTTATGCACTCATAAAATATACCGATTGTTCTGGAAAGCCCTCGACTGCAACTGGAAATAGTAAGCTTTCCAAAAAAATATTCGAGTACGTAATTGTATTTTTTAAATTATCGTTACATTATAATATTTCTTAATTGTAGCATCACAAATTAAGGTAATGGATCCATCAAGATTTACAGTTCCTAATCATATTGCTGACCAGAAAACATCGGGAAGTAGTGGGAGTGCACCTGGTACTGCTACTTGCCCTAATTAAGAAAGTCGTAAGCCTCCACAATTAGGATTTTGGTTCAACCAGTAAATATAAAAAAATATGTAACCTTATTCGTTTGAAAAATGTAACTTTTTATCTTTATGCATTGCGTTTGGTAATTAACCAATCAAAACTTTAAAATTCTTCAATGGTATAGAAAATTCTGAAAGAATCCAAAAAATACTTTCTTTGATAAAGTAGCAGCGTAAAAGCAATAAAATTAAAGCTTTTGATTAAACATATTTCACTTTGAAGTTCCCAAAAATATAAATTAATTAAAATAGACTCATCATTATTAAGTTTAGCTGAAAAAAAAATTATTGAGTTTGGTACAGCATCATGCACCAGGTTTCTGTTAAATAGTTTAAAACTTCCAACGCTGTGAAATATCTTTATGTGGCAAAAAAATGCGTGTCAAATTAACAGGACTACATAAACTCATAATCTTGTAAGTGTTTCTTATAAATTCGAACGAACGCATTTAAAATAGTCGTTTTATCATTTACAAAACTCATACACACAAACAAGTTGACATTTAGTCATTTTAAAGATTTTTTTTTCCAAAAATGTTATCACAGGAGATCGTGAGATTTACAGGAGTACAATCGGTTAAAGGTGTTTTTGCATGCACAGGAAAGGCCTTTTTCAAGTCTCAAAAAGGAAGTCAATCAATCGATGACAATCGTTCAACAGCTGGGTAAACTGGCTTTAAAAAGTTTCAAGTTGGGAGAGACAAATTTCGATATGAATGCTTTTTGACAACTTTAGCGGCTGCGAGTGACCTGGACGAGGAGGATTTGTTTTTGGTGGCAGTGGTAGGAATGGACTCCATCTTGGTACTGATATGAAATTATAAAATACAATCAAATCACGAGCAAATTAAAATATACTTTTACCGAAAATTATTTAACCAAATGGTTATTGATATCAACATGTAAACACGCTACAGAAGGATTTGCTTTAAAAATGGTTGAATTTGCGATATAAACTTGGAAAAAATTTGCTATAACTGCAATGGCACTTAAAAACTTTATTCTTATTTGCTCTTTTAAAATGAATTTATTTGGATAAACGTCAAGTCAAATGGGAAAGAGCCGTAGGTTTTAGCACTTTTAAAAAGAAAAAGAAAGTTTGGTAGAAGATTTTCAGCTAATAGCATGTTTGAGTTCGAAGTAAAATGTTTGGCGTTTTCAAGTTCTTTAGAAAGAAAACTTTAGGCAGACGTAGCTTTTTGTGTCCTAACAAAAAGCTCAATGTTAAGGCCATTAGGCCAAATCATTCATGTCATAAAACCTTGTTAATAATAATAACGCTAATTAAAAGCGACTTTCAGATAACATTTAATATTTTCAGTAGCTTTAAAAAAATTTACCTGTAAAGTATTGAAAATCTAGTCTTATAAAAATACATATCTCTTTGTCAAATTTTCTAATTTTTACTAAAATTTATGCCTTATATAAAAGCATTCCTTGCTTTGAAAATAATTTTTTTTCTATTAAAAGTATCGAAGTATTGGCTATTTTTTAGTACCTAATCCAATATTTTTTTTAGATTTTGTAAACTTGCAATTCGAATAAGAATATGTGCATTTGCGTAAGAGGTAGAATAAATACTTTCTTATGTGAAGGTAATACTTTTCGATTCTTACGAAACATTTTCTCATGCTTTGCGATAGCAAAAAAATAAAAATAAAATATCCGAAAAAACTAAAGAATTTTTTTACTTCAGTAGAATTTATTTTAAGATAAGCAAGACAGCAAGTGTATTTTCTTCCAATAAAAGCAATAGGAAATGTAATATATCTTAACACATAGTACTCTGATCTAAGTTTTCTTGCGACTCCATAAGATTTAAATTAACTCTGATAAAATCCGGGGTAACCCATTTTCTTTCGTCTTTTTGTAATATAGGTAAATTCGCTAATATGTTTGCGGAGAACCAATCACATAAAAGTTTAAATAATCTATCTCCAGCCAATAAATCTATAAACCTTCTAGCAGCCATCCCACTTATTCAACTCATTTATAATTTAAAACTTTTATCTCAAAAATTCAATATTTTACATACATTACTTGGATTTATAAATCGATTATAAACTAAATTAAAAAAGAAGCTTTTCTGACCAAACGAAGCATCCAGAAAACTATAGTAGATATTTGCTTCCTCATTTGACAGCATCAATTACACTTTACTGCTCAATATGATAAGCGACAAAATTTTCCTAATAACATACTACATCTGTAAAGTAGGCTGTTTATCTGGCTCTTTTCCAATAAGTTTTGATCCCAATACGTTAACACTGTTGTACAGCAACAATTCCAAAACTCTACAAATGCTTTTTCTAAGTACATTTTTAACCCGTTTGGAGATTATCACTAGCGTAGCCATTACAAGCAATGAATTTTTGAATGGCAATTTAAATAAATTTGTGATTAAACTTCTTTTTACTCTTTGTGCAGTATTTTTTAAAATAATTCTATCCATAGCAGTGCAGCACGTTGACGATATAATGGTTTTAATAAATTTAGCTTTGGGCATGCTACAGGATGTAAAAGGTAAGTTCGATATATATGTGTATATGTTATAATTAATATGATAACTATTTATGTTTTAAAATGCTCTCAGAAAAATATATGCCTTCATTCCAACCAAATAAAGAAAGGATGAATTGGTTTGTTGACGGATCAATTGCAGCTTTAATTGGATCAAGCTGCTTAATCTGGATACTGTATATTTTATTTTGCTTATACGACCCAAGAAATTTAATCTTTGTTGGACAGTTAATACCTCAGAAATATTATTACTTTTTTCCAATGGGTTTTCTAGTAGCAATATTTCATGGATATGTAATATTTGTATATTTTAGTGCGGCAATATTATGTTCACTAGGTGTTGTTATTTATCTATTTTACTTTATAGTTTTAGTACAGGAAATGTGTCTAAACTCTAAGAAACCATATAAGACTTTGAATTTGCTAAGAAAACCTGACAATCTTAGATTATTTTATAGATCTTTGCAAATAGTGAATGCAAACGCTATGTGCTTTATGGGGAAATATGTTACTATATTTCATGCATTGTTTAAGATTTTGCCAGTATTTTTGAATGTGGTGTTTTTACGGGATGGAGATAAGCTTGATTGGATAATTTTGACGTGTTTGATACTTGGTTACATTGCAGTTGTTGCGTTTTGGATGTTTGTGTTACAAATTGGTAAGTATTTGTGGATAAAAGGAAACAAAAATTTTGATTCTTGGGCAAAGGTGGGCTTTGATGGAAGTACTTTGGAGAAAAAAGTAATGAAAAGGTTTCGAAAGAGTTGTAGGTTAATTTTAATACATCATGCTAAGATATTAGTGTTAGGAAGGATGACGCAATTTGTTTATGTAAAAAGCTTAATAATATATACATGTAAGGTATTACTTGCGTTAAAAAAGATTTGAGGCAATTTTTTTGCTCAAACTGCAATCAATATTTTTAAAATTTAGCGTGTTAAAAACCTTGTCGTATAATACTAGATAGTATGTAAAATTTAGTATTTTTAGTTAGTATAATTTAGTTTAGTATATTTAACAAATCCCTTATCAAAAGTTTTAGTTTAGTAAAAAGTTTAAAAAAGAGAAGCTTTGGCTTCTACAAACAGATTAAGAACAGAATACTTATTTAAACGTAAAGTCAACATGCAATTAGATTTTTAGTGTGATTTATATGATTTAAATAAATTGCACTGGAATACTCTGCGTATCCAAAACATTTTTTACTCATGAAAAGATATTTACCTCGCATACCCAACTACGTCGTAGATAGACTTGACCGTTATATTAGTCAATCACAAAAGCGTCAGGGCAAAGTGGTTAGGATCGCTTTAAACAATGTTGCATACTCCAAAAACTACTCTTGTAACTTTGCTGATATAATTAAATCCTCATTTACCATTGAAGTATCGTGTGCAGTGTAAGCAGAAGAAAATATAATTTGAATTGCTTGTGTTCACAGACCATCTATTTAGGATATGAGTGCGTCACATGCAGACATGAAAGAAATTCAACAAGTTTTTTATGAGTAAGTAAGAGTATAATAAAAGTGTTTGTGACTTAAATTAAATTGATGATGTTCTTAACATCATAAGTTAGTTATGCAGTAGTAAATATGTAAATTTAGTGACAAAGTGACCAAGAATGGGCCGTTATTTTCACTGATTGAACTAACGCAGGTTTTAGGTAAAGTTACGGCAAACTCGTAAACTTAAACAAAGTTTAAATTAAATTTTTTAATTGTTCCTGCGTTAGTTATGTTCTAAAATTGAATTTGAACTCTCTATTCGTTATTTAAGTCGTTATCTGCTAGTTCTGATAGAGAAACATCCGAACTAATAATTTCCTTATCTTCACTTATTTTAATATTGTCTTTGATGCGTAAAACTTTAGTCTTGAACCAATGGGTTTTCAACTTTGCAAAATAATAAAAAAATACACTACAAGCCTTACATTCAAACAGTGAAAACACTAGTGAAGCGATTACGAACCCAACCAACGGAATCATACAAAGAGCATAAATATCTATCTGCTCTTCACTGTCTTTTGATAAATTATTTTTTCCGAGTTTATGCCTTTGCATATTTTCTTCTGCAGCAACTTTTAGACTCACATACCATTTGAAGAACTTTTTCCACCAACCTTGAATGCCACTCTGAAAGTAGTACTTTGGTCTTGACAAAATCCAAGAGGGAAAATATCCCTGATATTTGTACCCAACAAAGTTTTCATAAGTAACATCTTTTCCTAAAAACACTGGCTTTTTATAAACTTTCAAAATATTGTACAACCGACTGGCCATTATATCAGGTAATATAATCGCTACTTTGTGGCACGCTTTCATGTGAAATTCTAAAATGTTAGAAATATTTTCATTCCAACCGAGATAACCGTCCGTTCTTGTCCAACTAGGAAAAATTTCTGAGTTTTCCAAATATTTCCACATATCGTTTCCTACAATATCTTTCAAGTAATTTAAACTTTTCCATTCCTGAATTCCCCAAACAGAGTTTATTATCCACAAAAGTTCAGAAACAGCTGGCAATTCTTCGTGTTGACTTTTTGGCAAACTCACATTTCTCATACGGGCCCATGTCATTCTGCTTTTATAACTACTTTCAAGCAAAACATAACGACGAGTTAGTATTTTGAAATTGTTATTTGTCAAACTATCAAATGTGTCAAATGGCACTAAATCCGTTTCAAGTGTAAGTCTTGTGATATTATCACCTTTGTAAAGATTACCCAACAGCACAAATGTTAACGGAATAAAAGCAAATGCAAATAAAAAAATACATTTTCTTCTTATATATGCATCATCGTATAATTTTGAGCCTTGTTCAAGCATAACGACAAATAGATGATAAATAGTACTCCAAAAAGTAAAATTTTCTCTGGTAGATTTTCCTTGATTTTTTCTGTCTATAAATTTCATCAAATAACTAGTTGCGAAACAAACAAGAACAATTAAAAACCAAGTAAAAACGTCAAAAACTATGACCAATTCGCGAAGCTGTGTAACCCAGTGAGGTTGTATTTTGTGACAGCTAACAAATCTAAGTTGATTCTTTTGAAATACTAATCCATTTTGTTGAAACTGGCTAAAATGTAAGTGTCGATCGGTTTGAATCAAAGGTACAAGCCCTGGATGGTATAATATCGGTCTAGGGCACGACATGATTTCAAATTCTTGCCAATAGTTATTTTTTTCAAGTTCTGGGTTTGGAAACCTTATGGTTATATTTTCTGAAACTAAATATGAAATAACCAACGGATGTATAATATCTGCCAATAAATGTGCACCTTCAAAATCTAATTCTCTTACTGTTTGTAGAACTGCTTGTACATTTCGATTTTTGACTTGCGCCAGCCTGAAGTAGTCATTTATGAAATGGTTTGGCATTACCTTTAAAATTGGAAAGAAGTGTCGAGCCGATTCAGTTTTGCTATAAAATGAGAATACATCTTTCGAGTTTAAGATTGTTGAAAGACTAATTTCATTCAATTTAAATGGATCACACGGATCACAATACGGACACAACTTTGCTAGCTTTTGCTCTGTTGGCGTGGAATGAAATATCAGAACGATTTCTTGCTCATTAATTTTGTGACTAAAATAGAGTACAGTACTTAACCATATAGTTTGAAGAAATGATTCGAAACCGCTTGAACCTAAGTTACTGTCGGAAATTAGAAGTGATAGTTTTGGCCGAGATTTCCAAAATTTGTTATCTTTATTAAATGTAAACCCAATCTCGTCATGTAACCAAAATGGATCTTTTAGCATGGTTCTTAGCTTTGAATGAGCGAAGTAATATTCCGGAGACGTAAAAATATTTGGTGGGTGATAGTAAACTCGTGCTACGCATTTCGTGTTTTTTAAGGATTGGCAATAATGGTTGCTAAATAGCATTTCTATGTAGTTTTTGCTAATTTTTGAGTAACGCGCACTTTTCCCGTGAAAACCATCCCTGTATATTAGGGTACCATGTGGAAGAAAAATTTTTCCTCCATTTTCTTTTACTTTTGGCATAAGTAGGTCTTGCGTCCAGTCCTCCAATTTTGGTGGAATGCTTATATTTTTGATCTCAAATGGATAAATATAACCCACCTTTGAATTCAAAACAGAAATATAACGCAATAGCACAATCGGGTTTACAATCAGGTCGAAATTGATGTCCCAACCAGGAAAGTTGATTACATTTATGGCACATCCAGAAAAAGCATTTAAAATTGGTAAATCCATAATAGAGTCTTTATTAAAATACTTTTTCATATGGTTGGTTGAATGATCCGATTGAATAGAAACTGTTTCAGTAAAATAAAATATGTGTAAATAGCTAAAGATCGAAAAAAAATTCGGATGCATTGTGGAATTTTTTTGGTTTAGCTAAAATATTTAGTAGCGCATAAGTACACAGGCTTTTTAATTTTTCAAGTTGGTAACAATTGTTTTAGGGAGAAACTATTAATTTTAAGCTCTATTGAAAAAATATTCTGACTCTGCAATAGCATACAATCTATTTTTTGTCAACTTTAAATTTTTACTAGAGATTTCAAGAAACAAGAACAATAGGGGCATTGAGAATATAGACAATTCACAAAAACAGACTAATGAAGCTTGTTTGAGGTGATTTATGCAAAGTCTTCATTGACGTAACATTATTTTGACTGGTTATATATAAAGTTAAATTCTTAGTGCTCTTTGTGTAATGGCTAAAGTAATAAGTATAATTAGTAATTAGTTATGCAAGAAGTACCTCACCAGTCCTTACGTCTGCAATGTAATATATTTATTGCGATTTTAAGGTACACTGGTGGATTTTTATGTGAAGTCCTGTAATATTTATGAAAAAAATCAATAATTTTTTTCTGCGTAAAAGCTTTTCGGGTTAGTGGTATTTTAAGTTTTACATATTCAACTTAAACCGGCCGTTCTGTTTTAAATATTTAAATCCGGAGAGAATTTTTGAATTTTAACTTGTTTATTTGGCGTTCTGAGCAGTAAAAGATAACTTTGTTACAATCAACTTTCATAATTTGTAGTTTTAGGTATGTACACTAGTGGCTATGATTGATTTAATAATAAACTGGTACGTTTCAATAACATTTGGCTTCTAGAAGTAAGGTTCTTTATCTAATGAGAAAATGACAACGTACAAATATTACAAATAAATATATTATAGAGACTTCATGAAGAAAACAAATTTTGATGAAAAGATTTATAAGACAACACACATTGATTTTTTTAATTTTTCGATTTTATTGTTTAACAAATAATTTGCTCCGTGACAAACCAAAGTTTGAAATTTACAAGATGCTGTTGAAAATATTTTTATAACAGAAAGGTCAACAAATGTCCTTTTTTACAGTACTTTTTAAGCTTTACTCAATTTTTTAATTAAATAAAACAAAATAATTTTAAACCATTCTCGAAAAGGATTCCTTAATATTTCTGGAATAAAACTCCAGAGTTAATTTAAATAGGTATCATCAGGTAAAATCATTGTGGCGGTGTTATGAATGTTATAATCACAAATATTCAATCCAAGTGTGTTTGTACACTTTCCATAAGACCCTTAATTTATTCCAGTGAGAAAACAATCTTTAAGTAACTTCCTGTCTTCTTTTCTTAAAGCATATGACTTACAATATACTGTAAAGCTCAACATACTTATCTTCTTTTTTTCAGGAAGCTCCATCCACTTGTCCTTATTATATTAATGAAAAACACGAGATTGTTAAAGTGGAAACTAATTTTTTATTAGTTAATCTTAATAATTATAATTATACTTATCTTTGTTTGCCTTAAACCTCACATTTTTCAACTCTTAAAGATTCGGCTGTACGGCTTTGTTAGAATTTCCCAAGCAACCCATTTAAATGCACCGTCTAAAGCCCCACCATAACACTTCACAAAAGCAATTCGAAAAATAACAAATTACCACTCATATTACCGCTTATTTTCAGCTTGTAATATATTAAAGTTTACAGTCTATTAAAGTTTCTAAACAAGGTTTGTATCATAAATATATTTTTTTTCAATTGCGTTTACATAGTGTATTGGCAGGAGTCAAAGATGAGGCAGTTTCTTTATCACGGTCTGTTTGTCGATTTTGTAAAATAATATCTAGCGCATCAAAAAAATCAAGTTTAGTATCAGTGAACAGAGCTTTTATCAGCAATTCAGCAGAATTTTAAATTATTAGGAAATCTAGTGTAATTAGTGACTTCTAATGACTTCTTGTGTACTTAGTCTAATAAGTGCCTGGTTATCGGAAATTTTAAGGAATAAAATACCAGTTTTTAATATTTAACATAAAAAGGGATGGGCATAACTGTCATCTAGATAGTTCAAGGCTAAGTCTTCTACAAACATGTACAGTTGATATAATATTTACGGCAAAATGCCCTTTAGCAAAATTCCCATACAAATTGGGCGTTTTATGTTATCAGAACGAATACAAAAGGCTAAAAAACTACGGAATACTTTATTTTGTTTTGTTCGATTTAAAATTAAATTTAAGTTTGTTCAAAACTCAGTGTGTTATTCCCATTTCAGTTTGAACACAAATTTGTGAAATATCTCGTTTATCGTAATCAACTTTTTCATTTGTGCAAAAATTTAACTTGCAGATATCAGTATAAGCCATTTTCATATCCGTCACGGTATTTTAAAAATTTAAATAATCTTATTCAAAAAATTGTTACACTTAATGAAAGTATCAAACACATAATGTAGATATGAAAAATTGATTAAGTTGGATAAGAATTAAAAATAAACATGTAACAAACTGATGTTGTTTGGCTTCATCTAAACTAATATCGAATGCTAAACAATTGATTTGTAGTTTGAACAAACTGTTTAGTCGTATCCCAAACGTGTTAAATAGTAAAACTAAAAAACAATTTGCTAAGCCATATGGTATGGCACTTAAACTTTTACATCCTTTTTGAAATTATACATACTAAAAAGCTGGATGGAAACCCACTAAATAATTTGCTGGTTTGTTATTTGCTTAAAGTTAATTACAATTAGCAAAATAAATTTATGTAAAAGTCTTTTAAAAGATAGATGGCGACGAAGCTTTTATCGAATTTGTATTCGTAGTGACGTAAGTAAGAAGAACAAGCTATTTACCAGAATTTTTTTTTAAAAAGGTAGCGCATTTGCGTTACCAAGGTTACAAAAATGCGCTACTATGCACACACTGTAAAAATAAATTATATTTATTATATAGTATATTATATTTTTGAATCCTAACAACTATCCTCGCTTTTTAGCAGAAGGAAAACTGTTCGCTGCAAAATAAAACGAATTAAGTCTGGACCTCGTTTTTGATCAATTTTATGAAAAATTCCAACTCTAAGGACAATTGGACAGCGACTTTTGAAAAACTTCCTAAAACACACGCTACGTTGGTCTTTAGCTGTAGTTAACTTAGCTTTGCTCAAAACTTTTGACGACAAAATGAGAGATCGGCTTGCAACATCAAACATTGTTAATAAACTAATCAATTCAAATAAAAGCATGACAAATAAGCTTGTCTGAACGAACGTCGGAAACATTGTATGATACTTAATAAACATGTAAGCCACAATGATAGCCGAAATAGCTCCGTAAGCTTCCACCACTGGCCAAACATAAGTTTGAAGACAGTCGTTTACCAAACTTGCTATAATTTGAATTCGACTGTAGTAAGTTTCTATTATTTGATAATTATATTCTTGGCTCTTTTTTAAATTCAATAAGCCTGTTAAGTTTTTCCGCAACACGTTTACAACCACAAACAAAATTGCTAACGTTAGTAGAGCTAATAAGCATGCTGTAATTAATGTGGGTAATTTTATTATACCAATTAGTATATTTATTGCAATTATATTTGTATTGGAATTTAAATACGTCAAAAATTTGAACGGACTATTTCCTATTGACAAGTAAATGTCAACAGAGGGAATAAATACCAGAAAACACAAAAACATTGTTATTTGTCCAAAGATAATTAAAACAAAAAGAAATATATCATTATTATGCTGATTTTTCTGAAACTTAGATTTCGGAAGCAATTCATGTAATATTCCGTTCGGGTAGTCAACAAGGCAATTTAGTAAACAACAAAATTCTGATGCACAGTTATAATAGCCAAAGCAATAAATTGCAGGGGCTGTCGTTGCTAAAAGCTCAAAGCCGTAGAAAATAATTTGAACAAGATTACCCTTTTTACTAAAGTAAAATAAGTTGGAAACAAATTGGGTTGTTATCCCAATCAAGTTAAATGAATGTAATAAAAGGAGTAAAAATTGTTTTGTGGATTTATTTTTGAAATTTTGAAAAACATTTTTATTCTTGTTGAATGAAAGTGGGAACAAGGAAAGTGTTGTTTTATGACAAAAATTACTAAGCGTAGAAATATTTTTAAGAATTTTAGACGACCACATTTTGGTTAAAGTAGACACTACTCTGGCAAATGTCTATTGTCAAAATGAGCTACTTATTTTCAAACCGAAGCTTTTTTGTTCGGAAAATATTGAAAAACAATATATGTAATAGTAATAAGAAAAATTATTAAAGTAGCTGTCAATCTACATTTGATCGGTTACAACTTTTTCAGATTTTAATTAATATTTTACAACCATATTATTAACTGAACATATAAGCTACCAAATTTATTGTCTTACTTGGATTATATATGAAATAACGTCAATACTTTTCAGCCCAAGTTTAGCCAATTTTCTGGTTTAGCATTTAAGTTCTTAAAATTGTTCGACGTCATTTAATTTTGAACTTAAAACATAACTGTAATTTAGGTTTAGTCAATTATTATAAATGATTTTCGAATATAAATTTTAAAAAGCAACTTGTTAAATTTATAATATATGCTTACGAAAATTTATTGCGTATTATTTTTTGTTTTCTATTAATCTTGTTTTTATCCTAGTTGTTAGTTTTCCTTATCTTGCACCACCTTATAAAAGATTTTTTTTTATTTTCTGTTAATGTTTCTAACATGTTTATCAAATAAACGAGAACATATATAACTGGTTAAATACAAGTTTGCTATGTTGTACATAAAAAGGGTTGAACAAAACTATCAAGCCTAAATTATATTCAAAAAATGCCACGTTGCTTTGATACATGTGTCAATAGGCACTTTAGAATTTTTTCCGCCATAAAGCATCGGGCATTATTGATGATAAGAAATAACAAAACGCAAGGAAACAACGTTTTATCTGATTTCGTTTTGTAATGCAAATTTACGTCAATCGAGTTGCTTTTACACTCAGAAAGCATCACGAGTATTTCTACACAAATATCTATAAAAAGGGGTTTCTTTGAAATTAAATCGTTTCTAATTTCATTAAACAAACTTGTTAAATTCATTGAAATTATTCTATGCATGAAATAGCTGAACCATCGATTTAGTTTTACAATTTTAATGATCATGAACAAATTGACATTGCTGGGACACATCCAATAAAACATTCAATGTTGATTATTTTTTATGATATTTGAACACTCCGTTTGGCGTATCACAGAAATGTACAATAGTAAAGTTTGAATTTAATTCACTGAGCACAGTAATATACGTTTGCAAACTTTATGTGTCAATTTTTATTTTAAACAAATAAATGCTACAAAAATGGATTGAAAACAATTAAATAATATGATGATTTGTTATTCGCTTTAAGTTAATTAAAAGAATCTAAAAACAGATTTTGTAACTTAGTTTTTAAAAGATATATGTTGGCAAAATTTTAATCAAATGTATAATTGTAGTCGTGCAATAGTAAAAACAAGCGACGAACACGGCGAAGCGAGGAAAATCGGTGTGCAGGTGCTTTTTATCGCTCTGACATAAACAGTTGTAAAAAAATCAATAGTGCTTCAAGAAAGTTGAATTTTCTATCATCTAAAAGAGTATTTTCCAGTGGTCATGAAGAACTTTTCATTTTGTCGATACACTTTTAATTAGTGACCTTT